>SJXQ01003729.1:141055-196248 GCA_006408695.1 Aepyceros melampus | reverse complement strand
AAAAAATAAAGGTAGTGCTAGCCTTCTAAGTTTACTTAAATGCACTCATGTTTTGGTTGGGGAGAGGCATACTAAAACTTTATGTTCCACACATTTTTCTTAAAGGGATCTTAAAAGATTCCTCAACAGTCCTAGAAAATGAGGTACTCAAAAGTTCCAGCAGAAAGAAAGAAGTTTGTTTAATTGATGGAAACAACATTCTCACAAAAAATCTGTAGCATGCCATACTGTGCACTACTGGAAGGAGTCCCGGCTTGGTCTGGAAGTAGTTTTAGAGAAAGAGTATAAAAAATGTGGATATTTTATCACCATTTCTTTAGAAGCTCTGATAACAGTGGAGTACAGTCTCAGTTGATTGCCCTGAATGATCTAGTTTGTGAACTAGTCAGGAATAACTTGAACACCAGGAAAATCAGGTCTGTGAGAAACGATGTGCTGTTCAAAACACAGTGCTATTCTCTGAACCATTCACTGAGTGTAAGAACAGATGCAAATAATTCATATTCAGCACACTATCCCACTGGAGCTGGAGGCCTCCAGTTCAATCAAGAAGACCGAGTCCAAGATGACATTTTTTTGGGGGGTGGTCTACAGTTTATGTGTTTTCCCCTCTTTTCCTGATTTTTGGAATAGTTCACCCAAGTCACTGCTCCCACAAAATGTCCAGGGCTGCCAAACACATGGAGGCTAGGTGAGTGGCCATGGCTGGGTTTCTTTGACTCTTTGATTTGTTTAATCTATATGTAGTAATTGCTGAAAAGCCTGTCATTTCTATTAGTACAATCCCCTGATCTTCATCATATAAACAAAGAGCTAGTTCATTGGAAAAGACCCTGATACTGGGAAAGATTGAAAACAGGAGGAGAAAGGGATGACAGAGGATGAGATGGTTGGATGGCATCACTGACTCAATGGAGATGAGTTTGAGCAAGCTCTGGGAGACAGTGAAGGACTGGGAAGCCTGGCACACTGCTGTTCATGGGGTTGCAAACAGTCGGACACAACTTAGTGACTCAACAAAACAACAACGAAGAAAGTAACTTTCTCTAGATAGCAGAATACTTCACTGGCTTTACTTTTCTCCTACTGGCTGCACAAGCTCAGGAAAAATCATTCTCATCCAGTTCCCCTTCTGTCTTTCTGATTCACAATATCCTTAAAGAGAAAATATGATATATGATCCAGAGTTCACCAGTGCTGCTATAATACAATTCTAAGAAAGTAAAACATTTCTTTACATAATTGCTTTGGATCCAGATATCACAGAAAGAGACAACACAAAGAACCCTGCCAGCCCATGGTGTCAAAAGGGGCAAAACTCATTCATTACAGCAAGTAGCCTCCATAGCACCTTGATTTCATTGTAAAATGAGTAAAAATCAAACCTCTGAATTTGAGAACTAGTTCTACAGAAGAGAAAGCATTCCTTTTCAAATAACCAGTGTATACTTTTCACAGTACATAAGGTTTCTTAGATGTTTATAGAAGGACTCAAGATTGTATTCTTCTTTGTGTATGTGATAATGCATCCTTTACCTAATAATCAAGCTCTAACACATAGTCTGCTGCAATGCAGGAGGCCTGGGTTTGATTCCTGGGTTGGGAAGATGCCCTGGAGAAGGAAATGGCAACCCACTCCAGTATGCTTGCCTGGAGAGTTCCATGGACAGAGGAGCCTGGCGGGCTACAATCCTTGGGGTTGCAAGTCAGACACTTTAGTTACTAAGCTTCTTCTGCAACACATGATCAGCACTGAAAGCTGCCGCATGTTTTCAAGTACTGCACACAGTAAAAAATGTTGGCGTGTTCCATCCAAGGAATATAGCTTGCAGAATCAACAAAGACATGGTATATACATGTCCATTCACACGTCCAAAAATTCTTTATGGAAATGACATCTTGGACTTGGCTAAAACAAGGCCTTAAAAACATCTGATGAGCAGATCATGAGAACTGAAAGCTTTTTCTGGGCACAAATATTCCCAGCTTCCCCTTACTGTCACTTGGAAAACCTGTTTCCATACCTTTCCTTCTGTGCCTGATAAACTCCCAAGAGATCCTTAAAGCTTACTTAAAATAACTCCTTGAAAAGTTTCACCTCTCTGCTTCACTCCTCCAGGCAAAATTAAACCCACTCTTCTCTTTCACAGCCACTGCTATGCCTCGGGGGCAGTCATGGGGAAGAGCTGAAACTATCTGCTTGTGGGTCTCAATCTTCTTCCTAGACCAGATGAGAATCTTTGAGGAGTAAGACCTGCTTCTAGCTTTCTTTAAATACGATCTTACTGAACATCCCAGTAGCTACGATTATACAGGGCACAGCAGCAAGAAAAATAATAACATGTGGCAGAGAGCATGCTAAGAGTTTCAGTTCAGTTCAGTTCAGTCGCGCAGTCGTGTCCGACTCTTTGCGACCCCATGAATCGCAGTACGCCAGGCCTCCCTGTCCATCACCAACTCCCGGAGTTCACTCAGACTCACGTCCATTGAGTCTGTGATGCCATCCAGCCATCTCATCCTCGGTCGTCCCTTTCTCCTCCTGCCCCCATTACTCACATATAATTCTCAGAAATACAATCCTCTGTGAGGTCATCCCAGTGCAAAAAGGAGAAAGCCAAACATTAGAGCTGGGAAGCAGTCTCACCTGTCTGAGCTCAAAACTCTCAATCATAGCGCCGTTTTGTTTCACAGCTTTTTAGAATATGTATCAGATACATGCCAATAGAAAGAACTTGTTACAGTGACATCTGACTAAATGTTGAGGTCCCACTCCAATACCCTTTCCTCCATCAAGTGTCCTTTCCACCAGCATTTCTCCCACAGCGGATCCTAGCTGCACTCCCGACCTTGTTTACAGGATGATACAGAACCTAGCACACGCCCTGACAGTCTCTCCTAGACTGTGAGACTCTTGAGGACTGGGGCGGTGTTTTTCTTCTTCTCTGAGTCACCAGAGAATAAATAATTGCTGAAATAATTGGAAAATTTAAGTTACTTAGTCATTAAAGTGCTTAAAAATGAAACTGTAGTTGCCACTATTGGTCTCATTTATCTTCTCAGCTGGTAGCTGGGCTTTAGAACTATCTAGAGAGATTTGCAAAACACAAATTCTCAGACGCCCTTTATGGGCATTCTGATCACATGGGTTGGGCCTGGAAATAGGCAATTAAAAAAACCTCAGTGTGAAATCAGGTTCTATGACTGCCTGAATTCCGTCCCTTGGTCTCAGTTACTTTCTCCATCCCCGTATGTTTGCTTTAACCCTGAAAGCAGGGGTCGGGGGAAGCCAGCCCCACTCATATCAGAACTAAGTGTTTCCTTTTGCACAGTTTGCAATGATCTAGTTTGTGTTGACTTTCAGTACCTGTGCCTTGGGCAGCAGCAGGTGCATACGGGCACTTGATGAGTATTTAATGATTTGCTGAGGATAATTTAGCATACTGGACAGGAGCTAAAATGAGTAATCGCTGAAAGTTTCAAAATGTTAACTACACACTGGCCAGCTTCCACCTAGGTAACTTTAATTATCTGTCAGAACGTGTCATGGTATTTACAAAAATAAAATTGGTTGTGTTATTTCATTTCACTTTCTGACATGGTCTATTTTCTCAGTATTATATGTTGGTTTATTGCTGTTCCATAACAAATTAACACAAATTTATCAGTTTAAAACAGCACAGCTTTATGATGTCAGAGTTTCCTGGGGATGGGAATTGGGTATGACCTGGTCTCAGAGGTAGAAGTCAAGTTGTCAGGCTGGGCATTTAATCTGGGGGTCAAGAGTTCCTCCAGGTTCATTTATTAATAAGATGATGGAAGAGTGAAATCTGCTGAGCTAGGGGGATGGAGGTCCCTGTCTACTCACTAGCTGGAGGTCACTCTCGGGTCTTCTAGGCCACACAAAGATCCTTGCTGGGACCCCTACCCTCATTGCACAAGGAGTTCCTTATCCCAGGCAGGTGTGCGTCCATCAAGGTGACCTCCCATCCCTCTTCCAGTAGCCTCTCTGCAACATAACTTAATCATGAGAGTGACCAACCAGCATCATTCACCGTAAGAAGTAACTGAGTCAAGGGACCTAGCTTCCAGATAGTGCATATTCAGAGTTGTGCCCACCCTCAAGAAGAGGGAATGAAAAGGCTCACATGCTCTGGAACAAGAATCATGGTGGCCATCAGAGAATTGTTCTAGAATTGTGCAATTCTAGAAGTTCAGATTCTATCTTTTAGAGCTATTCCCCACTGAAAGTCACAACCTTGCATTTTACATCACCAAATTTTCTTCACTTTATAATTTTACAAATAAAACATAATTAAATACTCCATTTCTTCCATGCTTTGGTTGTTGTTTTTATTTAGAGTCTAACAATAGGCTTTGTCAGCAGGCTTGAAAGTATTGCATTCTAAATTAGAGACCAATGACCTTGAGGCAAACTAGGCTGCGTTTTTATTTGAAATCAGAGAGAACAAAAAGGGGAGCGGCTGTTCCAAGGTTTCTGTGTAAGCCCATTTGCCACATGAAAAGATATTAATCCTCAGGGTTATAAAGTCCATAAACGATTTTGATTTCTTTTACTTGCAGAGAGTATGCATATATTAAGAGTTTATATGATGATTCTCCATCATTATTATATTTTACTAACCTCAAGGGATGGTCTCACCTTCAGCATTTGGCTCTCAGCTTTTTTTTTCCCCCTTCACAAGTTGCCCTGCCATCATTCTTCCAACTTCAGTGCTGAAGATGGTTCAGACTAAAGTTAGATCAGCTCTATGGCCTCACTGTCAAGAGCACAGGATACTGTGAACAGGTGTTTGAATTAGAATCCCAGTTCTGACACCTACGAATCTCTGCACTTCGTGCATAAAAGTAACGGAAACTCTTTTTTGGTGATCGTGAAAGATAAATGAGTATTTGTGAGACCTGTAAAGTATTCGGGACAGTGCCCAACCAACATGTTACAAGCGTTTTGTAAGTGTTAACAGTTATTTTGAGTCACTTCACTTTTATCTGAATCCCACCATGGCTCACCGCTAAACTGACCAAGCATTATAGCCTCTATTTCTGAGACCAGACTTTAGAATTCTTAAGTTCTAGAAGACCAGTCTCATTTCAATCCATACTTGTACTCTTTTGAACACTGTATTATCACTGTGTCTATTATCAACTTTATATTGTGGTGTTTTCTTAGTTAATCCTTGGAAGTAGGTTTCATTTTTTTCTCTTCTCAGCCCTCCATTCCAAATTTAAGCTTTTCTCATCTCTATAGTACCAACTCTAAAAATCTAAATCCTTTATTTGTCAAAGAATATTTTTCAATATCAAACACATTATGATTAAAAAAATAAACAAACTATAGGCAAAATGTAGGAGCAGAAAGGAAGAAAAATCTTCTTAGTGAGAACCACTGTTTGCTTTTAGTCTAGTGCCTCAACATGACTGCTATGTATTTATATTTATAAACATATCATCATACGATTTGTTTCTGTCACGGCTGCTTTTTTCACTTAACTTGATGTCAGTATCCTTTTATGTGAAATTAAAACTATATCATTATTTTAATTGTGGAATGGTATTTGGTTGTTAAGTGAACTACAATTTATTTAATAATCATCTATCCTTTCAAATTTTTATTTTGTATTGAGGTACAGACAATTAAGAATGATGTGATAGTTTCACTGTTGCAAAGGGATTCAGATATATAGACACATGTATCCATTCTACCCAAAACTCCCCTCCCAACCAGGCTGCCACATGATATTGAGCAGAGAGACTGTGCCATATAGTAAGGTCCTTGATGGCTATCTGTTTTAAATATAGCTTTGTGCACATGTCCATTAAGTGTTTTACAACTTATAACACACACATACATGCACACACATTCACAAATCCAGACTGATCATTTATGGATTACATATGCTATATTTTATATTTCTCTTCATCTTATATTATTTCCTGAAAATCAATACTTAGAAGTTAGTTTAAAACAATAAGTTCTTACTGTATAGCACAGAGAACTATAATTAATATTCTGTGATAAACTATAATGGAAGAGAATATTAAAAAAGAATGTCTATATATGTATAACTGAATCACTTTTCTCTACAGCAGAAATTAACACAGCATTGTAAACCAACTATACCTCAATAAAATTCTTTTTTAAAAAGAAGCCAGATTGCTGTAAAGTATCTCACTAAGATTTTCTGCGTGTTACCCCATTTTCTAAAATGTGATACCAATTCACAATCTTATGGCAGGGTGTGTGAGGGAGGCTGTGTCGTCTCTCCAATGCCATCTCTCCACTAAAAATGGTCATTCAAATTAGGCTGTGCTGTTCTTCCTTCTCAACTAAACCCTGTACTTTATCAACTGCTTTATTTCTCACCCAGCCACAGCAAAACACACATTCTTCTCAAATGCACAGAGAATATTCTCTATTGTCTTAATGTACCCACTACTGGCTATTGGCCCAGACATATTCCTGAAATTCAACATCATCATTAAGACTTTGGAATAAGGTTTAAAGTGAGAATATGTTATGTCTTGATTCTACCATGTCTTTAAGTCCCACTCATCAAAGTGTACAGGAAATAATTAAGTGATTATAGGCTTAATTCTATCTTATATGATAAATTCTTTAATATAAAACATCAACGATAATGCTACTTATTTAATCAACTCCATCACATTTAGATTTACAAGTCTCCTAAAATGAAATTTATTATAATATTTACTAGACATTTCCAAGTCTCCAGGCAGACTTAAAATTTAGAAAATGATATACAGGTATCTCGATAACCAAATCCTACACTTACACAGGCAATAAGAAATTTTCCCAAGAGAAAAAATGCAGGCTAGTTGTCACCTATTACAAGTTGGCTCTATGCTAAAAGGAAATAACATGTCACGTTTTCTCATTAACAGATTCCACCTGCCTTGTATTGGTCAGAATTCAGCAGCAGAGGGCAGATTACATTTCAGGTTTAAACAGAAAGAGATTCATTACAAAATATTCAATGGCATCCAGAAATCCTGGAAGTGCTCAAGGGCTTAATACTGGGCTGAGTTTCCAGGAACAACTACGTGAGAATCTGCTCTTCAACAGTCCGGGGCCACCCCATTCCACTAGGAAGCCACCCCCAGCATCCAGTCCCAGAACACACTACTTCCTTTCCAATTCATCCACCGCATAATCCAGCTCTGAATTCAGAGCCCAAGTAATATATGCTGTCTGCAAAGGGGTCTGGAACCATGAGGAAATAAGTGTTTCCTGTGTAAGTCACCCATTCTCTGGCATTTTTGTTACAGCAACGTAAACTAAAACAATACACAAACATGTCATATGCAAATAAGCAAAATAAGTAGTTTTTTTTTCCTTCCTTTCCAATCTGTATGTCTTTAATTTCCCTTTCTTGCCTTATTGCACTGACTAAGACTTCCAACACAACTCCAAACAAGTGGTGGGAGCAGGCACCCTTGCCTTATTCCATCAGAGGGGGAAAAGATTCAGTTTTTCAAAACTTGGTTCTCATATTTAAATTCAAAATGAAATATAATGCTTGTTGTATTTTCGTGGCTGTTCCTATCAAGTTGAGAAAGTTCCCTTCTATTCCCACTTTTCTCAGAATTTTTATCATGAATGAATGTTGTTTTGTTAAATACAATTTCCACACTGAATATATAAAAGTTTGATTATTTTCTTCCTAATTCGATAAATAGAGTTTATTATATGTATTGATTTCTGCATACTGAACCAGTCTTGAATCCCTAAAATGAAGTCTCATCATGGTGCATAAATCATTTTATGTAATGGTGATTTCTAATTGTTTATATTATGTTAATGATTTGTACAAATACATTCATATAGGTTTTGGTCTACAGTTGTTTCTGTGCATGTTTGCTGTTGTACTTTTTGTCTGGTTTGAGTATTTGAATGAAATAGGCTTCATAAAACAAGCTGTGAATGATTCACTCGTCTAATTTCTGGAAGAAATTATACTGAATTGGACTCAATTACTCCTTAGAGTTCTGGTAGAATTCTCCAGTGAAAACCATCTCAACAAAGTATTTTTTTCTTGAGGTTTTCATTTGTTTGTTGTTTGGTTTTAAGTTAGGAAATCAAATTCCTTAACAGATATTATAGGATCATTCAAATGATTTACTTTATATTGAGTAGGTTGTGGTCATTGGTGGGTTTTTTTTTTGTTGTTGTTGTTGTTCTTTTAGGAATTGGCTTAATTTACCCATGTTTTCAGATCTGTATGTTCAGAATTGTAGTATCTTTTACTTTCTTATTAGTTTATACAAGTTTCTTTCACTCCTGATACTGGCAATCTTCTATTTTTCTATTAAAGAAAATATTTTTGCTAAACAGTTTGCTAAATGTTTGTTAATTTTATTGATTTTTTCCCCAAAACAACATTTCTTTGTTCATTCTTTTTCTAATGGTTTTATTTTTCAGTTTTACTCATTTCTGATTGTCTTTATTTTTTCCTTCTCTTCTCTTTCTTTTTTTTAAAATATAATTTTATTTATTTATTTTTGTCTGTGCTGGGTCTTCAACGCTGTGTGCAGGCTCTTTCTGGTTGGGGCAAGCAAGGGCTACTTCTACTTGTGTGCAAGTGGTTCTCACTCGGTGGCTTCTCTTGTTGTAGGGGACCGGCTCAGGAGTTGTGGCGCATGGACATTAGTTACTCCGACACAGGTGGGATCTTGCAGGACCAGGGAGTGAACCCAGGTCTCCTGCACTGGCAGGCGGATTCTTTACCAATGAGCCACCAGGGAGACACCAGGAAGGTCCACTGTTTTCTTTTGCTCTTCTTCTTTATGGAAATGCAGTGAGAGCTTAGATTACTGATTTCAAACTTGTTCTTTTTCTCTAATGTATACATTTAGTGCTATAAAATTTCCCCTTATACTGCCTTAGCATGATGAGTTTTTTATACATTTGATACATTTTGATACATTTGTACATTTCATTTACATCTATCTATTCTATTTTCCTGCAATGTTTCCAACCTTGGATTATTTTGAAGCAGACTGTTTAGTTTATAAGTGCTTGGACAATTTTCTGTAATCTCTCTGTTATTGATTCCTACTTCTATTTCATTGTGGTCAGAGAACATACGCTATAAAATTTTAACTCTTTTAAATTCATTTAGCCATGTTATATAGCCTAGGATTTCTCAGAAGGCAAGTAAGGTGGTCTGGTACTCCCATCTGTTTAAGAATTTTCTAGGTAGTTGTGATTCACACAGTCAAAGCCTTTGGTGTAGTCAATAAAGCAGAAGATGATTTTCTGTAAATCTCTTCTTTTTTGATGATGTAATGGATGTTGGCAATTTGATCTCTGACTCCTCTGCCTTTTCTAAATCCAGCATGAACATCTAGAGGCTCATGGTTCATGTACTATTAAAGCCTGGCTTGAGAATTTTGAGCACTGCTTTACTCTAGTGTGAGATGAGAGCTATTGTGCGGTAGTTTGAGCATTCTTTGGCATTGCCTTTTTTGGGGACTGGAATGAAAACTGACCTTTTCCAGTCCTGTGGCCACTGCTGAGTTTTCCAAATTTGCTGGCATATTGAGTGCAGCACTTTCACAGCATCATCTTTTAGGATTTGAAATAGCTAACTGTAATTCCATCACATCCACTAGCTTTGTTTGTAGTGGTACTTCCTAAGGCCCACTTGACTTCACATTCCAAGATGTCAGGCATTAGGTGAGTGATCACATCATCATCGTTATCTGGGTGATGAAGATCTTTTTTGTATAGTTCTGTGTATTCTTGCCACCTCTTCTTAATATCTTCTGCTTCTGTTAGGTTTGTACCATTTCTGTCCTTTATTGAGCCCATCTTTGCATGAAATGTTCCCTTGGTATCTCTAATTTTCTTGAAGAGATCTCTAGTCTTTCCCATTCTATTGTTTTCCCCTATTTCTTTGCATTGATCACTGAAGAAGACTTTCTTCCCTCTCCTTGCTATACTTTGGAACTCTGCATTCAAATAGATATCTTTCCTTTTCTCCCTTGCCTTTAGCTTCTTTTTTCTCAGCTATTTGTAAGACCTCCTCAGACAACTATTTTGTCTTTTTTAATTTCTTTTGGAGGATGTACTTGATCAATGCTTCCTGTACAATGTCATGAACCTCTGTCCATAGTTCTTCAGGCATTCTAACAGGTCTAATTTCTTGAATCTATTTGTAACTTCCACTGTATAATCATAAGAGATTTGACTAAGGTCATACCTGAATGGCCTAGTGGTTTCCCTACTTTCTTCAGTTTAAGTCTGAATTTGGCAATATGGAGTTCAGGATCTGAGCCACAGTCATCTTCCAGTCTTGCTTTACCTTTTCCATCTTTGGCTGCAAAGAATATAATCAGAGAGGGGTGTGGGAAGATGGCGGAGGAATAGGATGGAGAGACCACTTTCTCCTGCACAAATTCATCAAAAGAACATCTCAACGCTGAGTAAATTCTACAGGACAGCTTCTGAATGTGAGCAGAGGACATAAGACATCCAGAAAAGCAGAACATTGTCTTCAAAAACAGGTAGGNATTAAAAAAAAAAAGAATATAATCAATCTGATTTCAATGTTGACTATCTTGTGATGTCCATGTGTAGAGTCATTTCTTGTGTTGCTTGAAGAGGGTGTTTGCTATGACCAGTGCATTCTTTTGGCAAAACTCTGTTAGCCTTTTCTCTGATTCATTCTGTACTCCAAGGTAAAACTTGCCTGTTACTCCAGGTTCTCTTGACTTCCTACTTTTGCATTCCAGACCCCTATGATGAAGAAGACATCTTTTTTTGGTGTTAGTTCTAGAAGGTCTTGTAGGTCTTCATAGAACCATTCAACTTCTGTTTCTTCAACATTGCTGGTTGGGGCATAGACTTGGATTACTGTGATATTGAATGGTTTGCTTTGGAAATGAACAGAGATCATTCTGTCGTTTTTGAGTTTTCACCCAAGTACTGCATTCAGAGTCTTTTGTTGACTAGGAGGGCTACTGCATTTCTTCTAAGGGACTCTTGCCTACAGGAGTAGATATAATGGTCATCTGAGTTAAATTCACCCATTCCAGTCCATTTTAGTTCACTGATTCCTATTATGTCACCAAACCACCTGACCTGCCTCCTGAGAAATTTGTATGCCGGCCGAGAAACAACAGTTAGAACCTAACATGGAACAACAGACTGGTTACAATTTGGGAAAGGAGTACACCAAGGCTGCATATTGTCACTAGGCTTATTTAACTTATATGCAGAGTACATCATGGGAAATGCTGGGATGGCTGAAGCAAAAGCTGAAATCAAGGAGAAATATCAATAGTCTCAGATATACAGATGACACCACCCTTATGGCATAAAGCAAAAGAAAACAAAAAGAAAAGAAAAGAAAGAGCCTCTTGATGAAAGTGAAAAGGAGAGTGAAAAAACTGGCTTAAAACTCAACACTCAAAAAACAAAGATCATGGCATCCTGTCCCATCACTTTATGGCAAATAGATGGAGAAACAGTGAGAGATTTTATTTTTGAGGGCTCCAAAATCACTGCAGATGGTGACTGCAGCCACAAAATTAGAAAATGCCTGCTTCTTGAAAGAAAAGCTATGATCAACCTAGAAAGCATATTAAAAAGTAGAGACATTATGTTGCCAACAAAGGCCAGTTAGTCAAAGCTATGGTTTTTCCAGTCATCATGTATGGATGTGAGAGTTGGACTGTAAAAAGAGCTGAGAGCAGAAGAATTGATGCTTTTGAACTGTGGTGTTGGAGAGACTCTTGAGAGTCTCTTGGACTGCAAGGAGATCAAACCAGTCAATCCTAAAGGAAACGAGTCCTGAATATTCATTGGAAGGACTAATGCTGAAACTGAAACTCCAATACTTTGGCCACCTGATGGGAAGAACTGATTCATTGTTAAAGACCCTGATCCTGGGAAAGATTGAAGGCAGGAGGATAAGGGGACGACAGAGGATGAGACGGTTGGATGGTATCACTGACCTGATGGACATGAGTTTGAGCAAGCTCCAGGAGTTGGTGATGGACAGGGAAGCCTGGATTGCTGTAGTCCATGGGATCACACTGTCGGACATGACTGAGTGACTGAACTGATTTATAGCCTAGGATAACATATATATCGATATTTATTCAATGGGAATTTTAAAGGAACATGCTATTCATGCAGACGTGGCATATTCTTTTAATGTGCATTCAGTCTTTTGTTCAATGATGTTGGATTCTTCTACATCCTTGCTGATTTTCTGTCTAGTTTCATCCACAGTTTATAGAGGATGTTTAGTTATCGTCAAGGAGATATCATCAAGGAGAAGGCAATCGCAACTCACTCCAGTACTCTTGCCTGGAAAATCCCATGAACAGAGGAGCCTGGTGGGCTGCAGTCCATGGGGTTGCACAGAGTTGGACACGACTGAAGTGACTTAGCAGTAACAGTTATCATCAATAGTAAATTTATATATTTCTCTTTTCATTTTTATCATATTTTGAAGCTTTATTGTTTGATGAATACTCATTTAGGATTGCCATGTCCTCTTGGTGGACTTATTCTTTCATCATTATATAATGTTTCTTTGTGTATTTGGTAATTTTCTTTGCTCTAATGTCAGCTTTATTTGATCTTAATATAACCATTTTGCTTTCTTTTCATTCATATTTTTACAGCATATCTTTTCAGTCCTTTTGCTTTCAAACTGCCAGTATGACAAGTGAGTTTCTTCTGGATAGTGTGGTCATGATTTTTGATCCACATTGCCATCTTTATCTTTTAATTGACATATTTAGACCACTTACATGGAAAAGGCAATGGCACCCCACTCCAGTACTCTTGCCTGGAAAATTCCATGGACAGAGGAGTCTGGTAGGCTGCAGTCCATGGGGTCGCTAAGAGTCGGACACAACTGAGTGACTTTACTTTGACTTTTCACTTTCATGCATTGGAGAAGGAAATAGCAACCCACTCCAGTGTTCTTGCCTAGAGAATCCCAGGGATGGGGGAGCCTGGTGGGCTGCCATCTACAGGGTCACACAGAGTCAGACATGACTGAAGCAACTTAGCAGCAGCAGACCATTTACAAATTTGGAAAATGACCATTTACAAATTTGGAAGATTAAAGAAGCTGAGGAAACTCTAAGCAAGATGAGCCCAAAGAAATCCACATCAGGACAAACCATGGACAAGCTTTTAGAAACTAAAAGAGAACTGCTATTTACTTTTTTTTTTTTAAGTAATTCATTTGCTTATTAGTTATCTACTTTAAATATAGCAGTGTGTACATGTCAATCCCATACTCCCAGGCTATCCAGCCTGCTATTTATTTTTAAAATTATAATTTTCATGCCATCTTCTCTAGGAATAACCCCAAGGTACTGTTCCCATACAGGCTAAAATACTAGACATGGTTCCCCCAGGCTGCCTTCCAACCCTGACCATTTGGTAACATGACTCTTTCATCAATTAGAATGATTGAAGTCATAAAAACTAGAATATCTGACTGACATTTCCTAAAGTCATAATGACCTTCTTCTCATGAATAAAAATAGAGTTTAGCAGATTCAGTTGATGGACATCTCAGTTATGCCAGAGTTCCTGGTCAGCAGTTTGGCAATGATCTTGGCTGTTGCCCTAGCTACAAAAAGGATGCTGTAGTTGTAGGTTTTATATCTGTAGGTTATCATATCAAACTTATAGAAAGGATGGTCAGGAAAAAAGGAATCCTGTTTTATCAGGGGGAAAAATGTTTTCTAAAACAGCCTTTCATCACGTATTGACCAATAATTCATCTAGCTTCCAGGGAGGTTGTCAAACAAGTATTTTTGTTTGTTTGTTTTTTTCCTAGCCTTATTGTGGGAGGTGACAAAGGAGACAGGTTTAAGAATGGCTTTTGGAAAGCCAAGGAAAAGTCAGTCACAGTCCCAGTGATGTGACCTTTATTTTACTTAGTAATTTATCTTGTACAACCAACTTTCTTCATGATGTATATTAAATACTTGACATGTGGTTTTTGAATAACTTTATAACAAGTATCTGAACAACAAATTTCTATCATTTATGGAATGATTATAAGCCAGATAATGTTA
Source organism: Aepyceros melampus (assembly GCA_006408695.1). NCBI lineage: Eukaryota > Metazoa > Chordata > Mammalia > Artiodactyla > Bovidae > Aepyceros > Aepyceros melampus. The sequence continues at coordinate 182,157 of SJXQ01003729.1, read as the reverse complement.
AACTTAAAAGATTAAATATATTATTTCATTTAGTCTTAAGAGGTATGAATTACTATTTTCATTTTTGTAACTGAGGCTGGATGAAGTTCAATAACTTCTCCAAGGATAAAGTCACAGTAATGGAAAAGTCTTTGTTGAACACAGATATATGGGTTTTCAAAGGCATTTTTACTCTAGACTATTCATTTTGCCTTCAGAGCCCAGCACAGCACCCAAAGTATAGAAAATTTTGATATAATTAATGAATAAGTGAAAGTAGAGTAAAAGTCAGACATGAATTCGGATGAAAATCAAAGGACTGAATGAATATAGAACATTTGTTTTTGCTTCATTACACTCTGTCCTGTTTACTATTTCATTTCCCATCATCACAATCATATCTTATTTGTTCTAAAATAATTTTATCATGCTTTCCAGTCAATTCAAAATGTTCCTTACTTTTTATTTCTCCCTAGTCCATATAGTTAATAAGCGCAAGGATAATTTGAAGAGTATTCTCGGGTGAATTTTTACCTAGAGATAAAGAAGATTTTATTTTTAGAATGCTTGCAACCTCAGTCCAATTTTATCTTCTATCCCAACTGTTCTCCTAATAAACTGTATGGTTTTTAGTTTCAAATTTGGATGATACAGTCTGTGACTGATTTTCATTTTAAAACAGTCAGCCTAACAATGTGTCCTCACAAGGGAAATGAGATCTCTCTCTCTCTTATTGATTGGTTTTTTTAAATCATGCAGTATATGTATAAATAATCAACTTCTAAGCTAATTAATATTTAATTTCAATTTGCTTACAATATGGGATATGCATTTACAGCATGGCCATCCAAAGTAGGAAAATCAAAAAACATCATTTAATATCCATCTGTAGTCAAAATTATTTAAGTATCACCTTTCTTCAATGTATTCTGAAATAGTCTAATTTGACTGAGAAACATAATGTACTCTCACTTGTGATCAGTGATCCTCATTACGGTTCCATCTTACACGTGTTTAACACTTTCCAAGAAGAATTCAGATGTGCTAAACAGGGTCACTATCTCCATGCATAACCTTTAAATAACATTTTTGTAAGCCAAAACTCATTTAAATTGACAAAGGCAAAATTACAGTCTTTCCTCTCTAGAGCATCATTGAACTAGTGGCTCTATTTTCCATGTTCTCCCTACTTAAAAAAAAATAGATGTTAGCTCTGTTCAGCAATATTTACCAGGAAAACCCTTGCAAGGTCTCACTTCATGCCAAGTACAAATGTGTTAATATTTTATACATGTAAAATGGCAACCAGGACACAGCCTCCCAGAGCGTCTTAGGCTGTGATTCAGCCCCCTCATTTCTCAGAGCATCCAAACTGTCCTGGAATGAGACATCACCTGACTGATGGGGCCACCCTCACTTGCCCCTCCCCACCCACTTTCGTTCAGAGGAGCCTTGCTTCTTACAGACCCCACAACTCCACCAGTCCTGCTCAGTGGGCCACTGCCTTCCAGAGACACACATCCAGTCTCCTGAAAATCTTTCTCTTCCCTCCTCTTTTCACATTTTGCCAGTTCCTTTTTTGTTTCCTTTGTTTTTTCCTCTTTCATTTGTTCTGTTAGTGAGTGAAATCAAAACATCTCTAAATCTTGCTAATTGATAAGGATTTCCTTAATAAAAAAATTCATCATGTAAAAAGTGAAGGTAAAATTAATGACATACAATATTACACACTACAAAAGTACCCATATCAACCTCTGACTTTATAAACCAAAATGTTCAAAAATAACGTTTTATTTAATAAGAGGAAGGTTCATAGCAATACAAGCTTACCTCAAGAAACAGAAACATCAAATAAATAACCTACCCTTACATCTAAAGCAACTAGAAAAAGAAGAAATGAAGAACCCCAAAGTCAGTAGAAGGAAAGAAATCATAAAAATCAAAGCAGAAATAAATGAAAAAGAAACAAAGAAGACAATAGTGAAAATCAACAAAACTAAAAGCTGGTTCTTTGAGAAGATAAACGAAACAGACAAACCATTAGCCCATCTCATCAAGAAAAAAGGGAAAAGAATCAAATTAATAAAATCAGCAATGAAAATGGAGAAATCTCAACAGACAACACAGAAATACAAGGGATCATAAGAAACTACCATCAGCAACTATATGCCAATAAAATGTACAACTGGGAAGAAATGGATGAATTCTTAGAAAAGTATAAACTTCCAAAACTGAACCAGGAAGAAATAGAAACTCTTAACAGACCCATCACAAGCACAGAAATTGAAACTGTAATAAAAAAATCTTCCAACAAACAAAATCCCAGGACAAGATGGATTCATAGGTGAATTCTACCAAAAATTTAGAGAAGAGCTAACAGCTATCCTTCTCAAACTCTTCCAGAAAATTGCAGAGGAAGGTAAATTCCCAAACTCATTCTATGAGGCTACCATCACACTAATACCAAAACCAAAGATGCCACAAAAAAAGAAAACTACAAGCCACTATCACTGAAGAACATAGATGCAAAAGTCCTCAGTGATATTCTAATAAACAGAATCCAACAACATTTTAATATGTTATTAAAAGGATGATACATCATGACCAAGTGGGCTTTATCTTAGGGATGCAAGAACTCTTCAATATTAACATATCAACCAATGTGATACATGATATTACAAACTGAAAGATAAAGACCATATGTTATCTCAATAGATGCACAGAAAGCCTTTGACAAAATTCAACACCCATTTATAATAAAAAGTCTCCAGAAAGCAGGCACAGAGGGAACATACCTCAGCAAAATAAAAGTCATCTATGATAAACCCACAACAAATATTATTCTCAATGGTGAAAAATTGAAAGCATTTTCTCTAAAGTCAGAAATAAGGGTGCCCACTCTCACCACTACTATGCAACATAGTTTTGGAAGTCTTAGCCACAGCAATCATAGAATAAAAAGAAATAAAAGGAATCCAGATTGGAAAAGAAGTAAAACTCTCATTGTTTGCAGACAAAAATTATCCTCACATAGAAAACCCTAAAGACGCCACCAGAAAATTACTAAAGAGCTAATCAATGAATATAGTAAACTTTCAGGATATAAAGTTAATACACAGAAATCCCTTGCATTCTATACATTAACAATGAGAAAACAGAAAGATAAATTAAGGAAACAATCTCATTGCAACAAAAAGAATAAAATACTTAGGAATAAATTTACCTAAAGAAACAAAATACTTATATATAGAAAACTATAAAACACTGATGAAAGAACCAAAGATGACACAAATAGGTGGAGAAATAGACCTTGTTTGTGGATCAGAAGAATCAATACAGTGAAAATGAGTATACTGCCCAAAGCAATCTATAAATTCAGTGTAACCCCTATCAAGCTACCAATGGTTAATTTTCACAGAACTAGAACAAATAATTTCACAATTTGTATAGAAACACACACAAAAAAAAACCTTGAGTAGCCACAGCAATCTTGAGAAAGAAGAACAGAACTGGAGGAATCAACCTGCCTGATTTCAGACTATAGCACAAAGCTACAGTCATCAAGACAGTATGGTACTGGCACGAAAACAGAAATATTGATCAATGGAACAAAATAGAAAGCCCAGAGATGAATCCGCACACCTATAAACACCTTATCTTTTGACAAAGGAGGCAAGAATATACAAGAGAAGAGAAAACATCTTTAAAACGTGGTGCTGGGAAAATGGTCAACCGCCTGTAAAAGAATGAAACTAGAACACTTTCTAACACCATACACAAAAATAAACTAGAAATGGATTAAAGATCTAAATGTAAGGCCAGAAACTATACAACTCCTAGAGGAAACATAGGCAGAACTTTCTCTGACATAAATTACAGCAAGATCCTCTATGACCCACCTCTCAGAGTAATGGAAACAAAAGCAAAAATAAACAAATTGGACCTAATTAAACTTAAAAGCTTTTGCACAATGAAGGAAACTATAAGCAAGGTAAAAAGACAGCCTTTGGGATGGGAGAAAACGATAGCAAATGGAAAACTGACAAAGAGTTAATCTCAAAAATATACAAGCAGCTCTTGCAGTTTGATATCAGAAAAATAAATGACCCAATCAAAAAATGGGCCAAAGAACTAAACAGACATTTCTCCAAAGAAGACATACAGATGGCTTACAAACACATGGAAAGATGTTCAACATCATTTATTATCATAGAAATGCAAATCAAAACCACAAGAGGTACCATTTCATGCCAGTCAGAATGGCTACCATCAAAAAGTCTACAAACAATAAATGCTGGAGAGGGTGTGGAGAAAACGGAACCCTCTTACACTGTTGGTGGGAATGCAAACTAGTACAGCCACTATGGAGAACAGTGTGGAGATTCCTTACAAAATTGCAAATAGAACTGCCGTATGACCCAGCAATCCCACTGCTGGGCATAAACACTGAAGAAACCAGAATTGAAAGAGACACGTATACCCTAATGTTCATTGCAGAACTGTTTACAATAGCAGGGACATGGAAGCAACCTAGATGCCCATCAGCAGACGAATGGATAAGAAAGCTGTGGTACATATACACGGTGGAATATTACTCAGTTATAAAAAAGAACACATTTGAGTCAGTTCTAATGAGGTGGGTGAAACTGGAGCCTATTATACAGAGTGAAGCAAGTCAGAAAGAAAACCAGCAATACAGTATGTTAATGCATATATTGAAATTTAGAAAGATGGTAATGACAACCATTATGCAAGACAGCAAGAAAGACACATGTAAAGAACAGACTTTGGGACTCTGTCAGAGAAGGCAAGGGTGGGATGATGTGAGAGAGTAGCACTGAAACATGCATATTACCACACGTGAAGCAGATGACCAGTCCAAATTCTCTGCATGAAAAAGAGCACTCAAAGCCGATGCACTGGGACAACGCAGAGGGATGGGATGGGGAAGAAGGAGGGAGGGGTTTCTGGACAGGGGAACACATGTGCACCCATGGCTGATTCATGTCAATGTATGGCCAAAACCACTCAATATTATAAATTAATTAGCTTCCAATTAAAATAAATAAATAAAAAAAAAAGTAGTTTAGTAAAATTTTAGTTTTAGCACTGTTGTAGCTTTGAAATAAGCCCTGGAATATCATTAGATTTTCACCAGGAAATAAAGCATTTGTAACAACATTGGAATTTAGGCAGTGAAATTAGGCATCTGTTAAAGATGGTAAAACTTGGACAATTCATTTAACCTGAAAATCTTAACCTACAAAAAGATGAGGCTGTAAGATATAATCTCCCTTGTCCTTTTAAATTACCAGACATTAAATCTTTTGCAATTTTAAAATGATGCTCCTAAACAACAAAATTATTTCATTGCAAAGATATATGTGTTCATATGTGTATATATGTAATAAATAAATATATATATAGTTGCTTTTAATAATTTGAGATCACTATTCTGCCTACATTCAGAAATTATTTAAGCTTGCATAAATACAATTTAAAAGAAGACTGTTAAAATATGCATTCCAATAGAGTCCATTCCATTATGTTCTTGGAATATGTAAACATCCACCTTGAGTCTAAAAGGTTGAAATAAATGGCCATGATTTTCCTCCTGGGACAGGAGCTACACTGTTCTGTTTAGTCTAAGTGGCTCTGACTGCTCGCCAAAGGCATCTATGAAACTGCAAGTCTACACCCACTCATTTTGACCACAGCAAATGACAGGTTTCAGATTGAAATGAACAATATAATGAGGAAAAATTAAGCAATGGAAAGAGGAAAAAAATTATAAGCAAGCAGAATGTGGCTGATAGTAAGCTGATAATTTATTCACAAAATCTTGCTTTATATGTTTGCAAATTAAACATGCTAAACACAGCTACTGGGAGACACACCTCCTTATTTCCCTTAGACAACCTGTTTTTAATGAGATACCTAGGAAATGGCTGCTTATTGCTTTGTTTATTCAGCACCACTTGCATCCGTACATGGCTTTCTCTGCTTCCCAATACCTCCTAGCTTATTGAGAAGATAAAGTTCACGGAGATAAGGATTTATCCTGATGAGGATGTGTAGATGTCAAGCGCAGAAAATGTCTGTTTAGTGTAAATTAGAGGGATCATGTCTAATCTATATGCTTCATCTCAAGGAACAAGTAGGATTTATCTTCAAAAATGTTTCTAGTATTATTTCATCTTAAAATTTTAAAATAGTTCACATCTTATATCTTTTGAATACCCTGATATTTTTTAATTGAGAGAAATGGATCTTTCCATTGATGAATACAAATTCAACATAAATTAGATGACAAGTACATCAGAATTCAATTTGGTTCAGAATATAAAACATTATGAGAAATATTTATTGCCTAAAGTTATGTGTCCATTACTAAAACAATAAATGAATGCTCATTTTTATATCATGGTACAGAAACAATCTATTAACAGTCATCTGCCTCCTTCAAAAATACGTATGGTTGCACTTAGAAGAGGCTCTGTGGTCATAATTTGAAAATTGATCCTCAGTCATTATGCCTTTGTCACCTACTGTGATTGGTAGGTTAATATGCCACCAAATTTAGACTTTTTTCAATGCAAATTCTGCTCCTGATTAATTTCCAGTGTTTTAGAGTAAGGCAAAATGACTCAAAGTTCATTTAAAGATGTCAAAGATGTAAAAGTAAGGAAGAAAAACACTGACTTAAATGCCAAATTTCAAATGTTTCAGCCTTTAAAAAATCATTTCTTAAAGTTTTCTGTTATTCAATTAACCTTATAAAATCACAGTTTTTCATCTTTAGATAAAGAGCTTTTTATGATCTTAAAATTAAATTAGCTGACTTATGTGGAAGAACCAGCCATAAGTAATATCACAGTAATGTCAGAAAGATCAAAAGCTTCATCCATAAACAATTTACAACAATATCAAGAGGTAATATTTCACCCAAATACAGTCATAATGGAGGCCTCCCATATATCACCATTATTAAGCCACCTTGTGTAAGATTTGATACTGTCTAGATTGTGCACATTTAGTCGTGGTTGACTCTTGAGACCCCATGGACTGTATCCCAACAGGCTCCTCTGTCCATGGGATTTACCAGGCAAGAATATTGGGCTGGGTTGCCATTTCCTCCACCAGGGGATCTTTCTGACTGAGGAGTTAAACCTGGGTATCCTGCATTGCAGGTAGATTCTTTACTGCCTGTAACCACCTGGGAAGTCCACTGTCTAGGTTACAACTTGCAAGATCAGAAATTATAGATGGGCCAGAACCATTCAATAAGGATTCTCAGTATCTTTGAGGACCCCATTACATTATTTCATTCATTAGCTCAGTTCAGTCACTCAGTCGTGTCCGACTCTTTGTGACCCCATGAATTGCAGCACGCCAGGCCTCCCTATCCATCACCAACTCCCGGAGTTCACCCAAACTCATGTTCATCAAGTCGGTAATGCCATCCAGCCATTTCATCCTCTATCGTCCCCTTCTCCTCCTGCCCCCAATCCCTCCCAGCATCAGTATCATTTCGAATGAGTCAGCTCTTCGCATGAGGTGGCCAAAGTACTGGAGTTTCAGCTTTAGCATCAGTCCTTCCAAAGAACACCCAGGACTGATCTCCTTTAGAATGGATTGGTTGGATCTCTTTGTAGTCCAAGGGACTCTAAAGAGTCTTCTCCAACACCACAGTTCAAAAGCATCAATTCTTTACACTCAGCTTTCTTTATAGTCCAACTTTCACATCCATATATGACCACTGGAAAAACCTAGCCTCTTATACTTAGGGTCCACTTCAACTATGTATGAAGATTGGATAAGCAAAATAGCCAGATAAACATTAATGATCATACCACCAACACCTAAGGAATATGTCAATCTCATGAAAACCAATATAACACTTTATAAATCGATTTTTTCTCTTCTCCTTTTTCCTGTATCCAAATGACATATGATTATTTAAACCATTGAAAAAGTGTCCATGTATAAACACATAAACTTGCTCAGAGAAATAAGAAAAAACATACAATTAGGAAGTCTGTTTATCATAGTAATTTTAAAATTTTTCAATGTGTTTTCACCAGGCTTTCTCACTATGTTCTCACAAAGCTCTGAGATGGATGGGGTGAGATTTTACGAATCGTGCTTTTGCCTGAGCAAAATAAACTCATGATCATGTGGTCAGAACAAAACCAGACTGTAACCCTGCTGACTCCACGAGTGGGCTTCCCTAAACACATGAAGAATGATGGGCTAGTCTACTTTTACTCTCTCTTTGCCAATTCTTGCCTTTGCATTTATAAATTATTCAGTACAAGGTGGTACAGGACAAGTGGTTTTGTATTGATCTCCTCAGCAATGTTATTTCCTCTTACCAGGCTCTATTCCTTTATTTTGATAATTTATCACAAGTTGTAATGCAGTCTTTCAAGGGCCAAATAGCTACTCTTGGAAGGAGCACTTATCAATATTTCAGAATCATAATTACCTTGCAGACAAGAGAGCCCATGGAAGGGTTCTTCCACTAATTCTCTTTTTAAATGTCGATAGATTAATATTAAGTGTTGAAGCACCCATTCAGAATTCCTATTTGCAGATAGTGGATTGTGTTTTTAATACGCAAGGGAAGAGATGGAGTTTTTAGGGGTGGAGATGGGGCTGATATTGCTCGCTATGGTTCTCCTGTCATTATCCATTGATGCTTTCATTGGTTCACTCATCAGACTCCATTTTAAAAGTTTAGAAGCAATTGTTTACTTGGACCTTAAGATGATTTAGGAATCTTTGCCATTGTGCAAGCTGTTCCTCTCTATCTACTACTTATATTATGGTACCGTTCAGTTCAGTTCAGTTTAGTCGCTCAGTCATGTCCGACTCTTTGCAACCCCATAGACTGCAGCATGCCAGGCCTCCCTGTCCATCACCAACTCCCAGAGTTTACACAAACTCATGTCCATTGAATCAGTGATGCCATCCAGCCATCTCATCCTCTGTCATCCCCTTCTCCTCCTGCCCTCAATCTTTCCCAGCATCAGAGTCTTTTCAAATCAGGTGGCCAAAGTATTGGAGTTTCAGCTTCAACCAGTCCTTCCAATGAATATTCAGGACTGATCTCCTTTAGGATGGACTGGTTGGATCTCTTTGCAGTCCAAGGGACTCTCAAGAGTCTTCTTCAACACCATAGTTCAAAAGCATCAATTCTTCACACTCAGATTTCTTTATAGTCCAACTTTCACATCCATACATGACTACTGGAAAAACCATAGCCTTGACTAGATGGAACTTTGTTGACAAAGTAATGTCTCTGCTTTTCAATATGCTGTCTAAGTTGGCCACAACTTTCCTTCCATAGGACTGATCTCCTTTAGGATGGACTGGTTGGATCTCTTTGCAGTCCAAGGGACTCTCAAGAGTCTTCTTCAACACCATAGTTCAAAAGCATCAATTCTTCACACTCAGATTTCTTTATAGTCCAACTTTCACATCCATACATGACTACTGGAAAAACCATAGCCTTGACTAGATGGAACTTTGTTGACAAAGTAATGTCTCTGCTTTTCAATATGCTGTCTAAGTTGGCCACAACTTTCCTTCCAAGGAGTAAGCATCTTTTAATTTCATGGGTGCAGTCACCATCTTCAGTGATTTTGGAGCCCAGAAAAATAGCCTGATATTGTTTCAACTGTTTCTCCATCTATTCAACATGAGATGATGGGACAGGATGCCATGATCTTCATTTTCTGAATATTGAGTATTAAGTCAACTTTTTCACTTTCCTCTTTTGCTTTCCTCAAGAGACCTTTTAGGTCTTCTTTGCTTTCTGCCTTAAGGGTGGTATCATCTGCACATCTGAGGTTATTGATATTTCTCCCAGCAATCTTGATTTCAGGTTGTGCTTCCTCCAATCTAGCATTTCTCATGATGTGCTCTGCATAGAAGCTTAAATAAGCAGGGTGACAATATACAACCTAGACATGCTCCTTTCACAATTTGGAACGACTCTGTTGTTCCATGTCCATTCCTAACTGTTGCTTCTTGACCTGCATACAGATTCCTCAAGAGGGAGGTCAGGTGCTCTGGTATCCCATCTCTTTCAGAGTTTTCCACAGTTTGTTTTGATCCACACAGTCAAAAGTTTTGGCATACTCAATAAAGCAGGAGTGGATGTTTTTCTGGAACTCTCTTGCTTTTTCAATCATCCAATGGTTGTTGGAAAATTGATCTCTGGTTCCTCTGCCTTTTCTAAATCCAGCTTGAACATCTGGAAGTTCAAGGTTCATGCACTGTTGAAGCCTCAGTTCAGTTTAGTTCAGTCGCGCAGTCGTGTCCGACTCTTTGCGACCCCATGAATCGCAGTACGCCAGGCCTCCCTGTCCATCACCAACTCCCAGAGTTCACTCAGACTCACGTCCATTGAGTCCATGATGCCATCAAGACATCTCATCCTCAGTCGTCCCTTTCTCCTCCTGCCCCCAATCCCTCCCACCATCAGGGTCTTTTCCAATGAGTCAACTCTTCGCGTAAGGTGGCCAAAGTACTGGAGCTTCAGTTTTAGCATCATTCCTTCCAAAGAAATCCCAGGGTTGATCTCCTTCAGAATGGACTGGTTGGATCTCCTTGCAGTCCAAGGGACTCTCAAGAGTCTTCTCCAACACCACAGTTCAAAAGCATCAATTCTTTGGAGCTCAGCCTTCTTCACAGTCCAACTCTCACATCCATACATGACCACAGGAAAAACCATAGCCTTGACTAGACGGACCTTAGTCGGCAAAGTAATGTCACTGCTTTTGAATATACTATCTAGGTTGGTCATAACTTTTCTTCCAAGGAGTAAGCGCCTTTTAATTTCATGGCTGCAGTCACCATCTGCAGTGATTTTTGGAGCCCAAAAAAACAAACTCTGACACTGTTTCTATTGTTTCCCCATCTATTTCCCATGAAGTGATGGGGCCAGATGTTGAAGCCTAGCTTGGAGAATTCTGAGCATCACTTTGCTAGCATGTGAGATGACTGCAATTGTGCAGTAATTTGAGCATTCTTTGGCATTGCCTTTCTTTGGGAGTGGAACGAAAACGGACCTTTTCCAGTCCTGTGGCCACTGCTGAGTTTTCCAGATTTGCTGGCATATTGGATGCAGCACTTTCACAGCATCATCTTTTAGGATTTTAAATAGCTCAACTGGAATTCCATCACATCCACTAGCTTTGTCCTTAGTGATGCTTCCTAAGGCCCAGTTGACTTCACATTCCAAGATGTCTGGCTCTAGCTGAGTGATCACACCATCGTGGTTATCTGGGTCATGAAGATCTTTTTTGTACAGTTCTTCTGTGTATTCTCGCCACCTCTTCTTAATATCTTCTTCTTCTGTTAGGTCCGTACCATTTCTGTCCTTTATTGTGCTCATCTTTGCATGAAATGTTCCCTTGGTATCATTTTCTTGAAGAGATCTCTAGTGTTTCTCATTGTGTTGTTTTCATCTCTTTCTTTGCATTGATCACTAAGGAAGGCTTTCTTATCTCTCCTTGCTATTCTTTGGAACTCTGCAATCAGATGGGTCTATCTTTTGTTTTATCCTTTGCCTTTCACTTCTCTTCTTTTCCAGCTATTTGTAAGGTCTCCTCAGACAACCATTTTGCCTTTTTGCATTTCTTTTTCTTGGGGATATTCTCGATCCCTGCCTCCTGTACAATGTCATGAACCTCTGTCCATAGTTCTTAAGGCACTCTGTCTACCAGATCTAATCCCTTGAATCTATTTGTCACTTTCACTGTATAATTGTTAGGGATTTTATTTAGGTCATACCTGAATGGTCTAGTGGTTTTCCCAACTTTCTTCAATTTACATCTGAATTTGGCAATAAGGAGCTCATGATGTAAGCCACAGTCATCTTCCAGTCTTGCTTTTGCTGACGGTATAGAATTTCTCCATCTTTGGCTGCAAAGAATATAATCATTCTGATTTCAGTATTGACCATCTGGTGATGTCCATGTATAGCATCTTCATTCAATATCACAGTAATCCAAGTCTATGCCCTAAACAGTAATGCTGAAGAAGCTGAAGTTGAATGGTTCTATAAAGACCTACAAGACCTTCTAGAAGTAACACTCAAAAGAGATGTCCTTTTCATTATAGGGGACTGGAATGCAAAAGTAGGAAGTCAAGAAATAGCTGGAGTAACAGGCAATTTTGGCCTTGGAGTACAGAATGAATCACGGCAAAAGTTAATAGAGTTTTGCCAAGAGAATGCACTGGTCATAAAAACACCTTCTTCCAACAAATCAAGAGAAGACTCTACACATAATACATGTCAGCATTAGTTATATTCTTCATGTTGTAAATTACATCTCTAGAACTTATTTATTACTGGACATTTGTACCTCTTCCCTGTCCCTGCTGTCTCTTACAAACAGAAAATCTAACTTCTTTTTCTATGAGCTTGTTTTTGTTTTTTAATATAGTTGACCAACAACACTATGTTAGTTCCTTTTACTGAGCTGAATCTACAGTGATTCCATATGCCTACCCATTTCACACTATACTATACTAGATTTTTCTATACTAGAACAAAATATCTAGTTTCAATATTACAGCCTACAAAGATATTGCACGGTCGTTGACTGTGTTTCCCACACTGTATGAATCACACTCAAGAGTCATTTACTCTGCAGCTGAAAGTTTGTGCCTTTTTTTCTCCCTCACCTACTTCTTCCTTCCCCTCGCCCCCCTCCCTTCTGGCAATCTTCTGTTGTTCTCTGAATTTATAATTCTGTTTCTATTTTGTTAAGTTTGTTCATTTGTTTTTTGATTCCACATATAAGTGAAGTCATACAATATATGGCTGACATTCCACTTAGTGTAACACCCTCCAGGTCTGTGCGTGTTGCCACCAAAGGAAAGTAGCAGGTTACTGAGGAGGGATGGATTCTAACACCAGAGATGGAGTCTGGGATTCAACAAACTGATTTAACTATGATTTTAGAAGAGAAATTTGACTTCTTTGTTTTTTCATACAGAAGACAGTAGGAAAGAAATTCTTGCTTTCTATTTCTGTTTGCCTTTTTTATTAATTAAATTAGATAATTATCATCATTAGTTTGAATTTTTAAAATGCTATTTTTTAGTACTTATACAAATACTATGCATAAAGGTTTCCTTGTTGGTGTTTACAGCTGGCAATAGAAGTATAAGACAAAGAATCTTCTTTCCCTCCCTTGGAACTAAAATAAAATTGTTATTTTAAGATATATGATTTTTTCAAGTACTTATTATATTCCATACATTATCTGGATTTCTTCAAGTGAATTACATCAGTTTGCAGTCAATTATTCTTTCACCTGGAAATAATTAGCTTTACAATGTGTTTTCAATCTCTTACACATTCACTATTGTTTAAAATATCACTTGCCTTTATAAAATGAGGTCCCTATTTACAAAATAGATGTCTCCCAGTGTTAGGATATTGCTATATTAAGTACAAGAATGTGATTCAGATGGACCGGTTTCTTCAATAGAAAGAGATTTCTTTAGAGAGTCATGTTGTTTTAGCTATTCTAAGAACCCAAGAATTCAGGAATGAAGTTTTGTAAAATAATGTACCAAGGATGTTGGATTTCACATAGTTGCTATTTTTTTTTTCACAATAAATGAGCCAAAAAATATATGCTTTCCAGGGATATTTCAGTTCTTCTTGTGCCATTAAAGGGCAATATTATAACAGAATATCCTGATTGTTAATGAGAGGTCCCTTTAAACTCATTTAAATTAGCATGGGTAGGGATCTTCCTTCCTCGCGGGTCAAGAATCTGCCTGAAAGGCAAGAAACCCAGGTTCCATTCCTGGGTCGGTAAGATCCCCTGGAGAAGGAAATGGCAACCCACTCCAGTATTCTTGCCTGGAGCATTCCACGGATAGAGAACCCTGGCAGCCTGCGGTCCATGGGGTCACAAGAGTCAGACACTTAGTCAGACACAAGAACCTATCTATGAAACAGAATTATGAACACAGAGAACAGACTAGGGGTCGCCAGTGGAACGGGGACTGGGCTTTAGATTTAGCGACTACACCACAAATCAACATCTAACTCAATCAATTCTGTTTGCTTTCCTAAATGCTTATATTTTTAGGCAGATAAAATCTGTTGGACTATCATTTCAGATCCTTCCAGTAGGTGAATAAGAGACTATCGATGTACAGAAAAATATTTGCTGATTATTTTTTGCAACAAACAAGCAAAAATTAAATAATCCTTGCTTGAGTTGCATTGCCTGTCAAAAATCAGCATTTTAAAATTTCTTGATTAGAAAATTGCCTAATCTTCAGAAGATTTAACATTTTATGTATGAAAATCCTGCATATATTTGTAAGAAATTCTTCTATTTGATTTCATAAAACTCAGATGGAATATTTTAAAATATCAGGTACTTTACAAATTTATACATATAGATGAGATTATTTTATAACATGGAATGAAAGTAAATAAATATTCAATCAAAGCAATAAAGCCTAAACTCTGCATTTTTGAAGTTTACAGTCATTAGTGATTTGGGCCCATTTTAGCTACTCAATAAATATAGCTAATTTTAGGAATAGTTGAATAAATTAAAGAAATCTGATGCAACTAGCAATAATCATACCAAGTAAAATAAGTCTAAAAGAGAAAACCAAGTACTACATGATATCACTCATATGTGAAATCTCAAAAATGGTAACATGAACCTATCTATAAGACAGAACCAGAATTATGAACATAGAGAACAGACTGGTGGTTCCCAGTGGGAAGGGGATTAGTGGATAGATGAAGTGGGAGTTTGGGATTAGCAGATGTAAGCTTTAACATATAGAATGCAGAGTGTGTGTGTATATATATATATATATATATAACTGAATCACTTTGCTATACAGCAGTAAATTAACACAGCATTGTAAATCAACTATATTTAAAAAAAAATAAAGTTCCGGACCTTTAAATAAAGAAATCTGGAGGTCTTTCCATTGCATGTGTTGGGATATGAGAAAGTCTGAAGCAAAATTTATTTCATCTGCTTGGAGATGACTGAGAGAGAGGATTTATTGAGTATTCCGACTCCAGAAATCATATTTATGGAAGACAAAGTGTCCTGGGGCTAAAGATTTTTATAAACACACAGTGGAAGTGTGCAAATTTGGTCTTGAAAATGTAAGGGTTCCGGCTTTTCCTTATTAAGCACTGGGGCTGAGGATTCCCCACTGTGCTATTTGCAATTCGAGAGGAATTCCTGCACAGGAGCATAGCGCTGTGTTCATTATTCATTTAACAAAATCACTGTGTGTCCCTTAAATCAGATTTTCTATTACTCTCTTTCCTTCGGGGAGGTAATTCAGCCTGAATTTGATTAGACAAAAATGTGACCCACAGTAAGCTCTGCTAACCTGTGAGTTAATGGAAACATGTTTAAAGCCAGGTAACACACAGCCACCAATCTGACACTCGGCGTATCTACAGCATAAACACCACACACTGTTTACTAGATGACAATCAGCTAATGACGGTGACAAGGAAGAAATATTTTCATTCCTTACTAAATGTACTGCTATTTTTGGAAAAATAAACACATTACAATAGAGGGTTAGGGAGATTGACACACTACATAAACACAGATTACAGGAGAAAATCTGATTTGCAAAACAAATGCTACATGGTTGTTTATAGCATGTGGGGCATTTAAGCCCACAATTTATAAAATCCCAAAGAGCAGTGGTTCTTTTTTCACATGATTCTTAGCATAGAACCTACATTTTTATTCTATTTCTGCCAATATTATGGCATGGCCTCAGGTTGTGGTCCAAAGGGCATTCTAATGATCTTTAGATGACAAGATGAAAGATGAGAAAAATCTATTTCTATGCCCTGCAGACATAACGACTACCACTGAATTTCACCAGACCTCACTTGCTTCATAGGAACTTAAATAAGAACCCAAAATTATTGAGAGTGTAGGATTTAGTGTAGAGGTATCCAGCATTCTATTTCTTGAAAATAGCAAAAATAAAATAAATCACGAAAAAGTATATACAGAAAGAATTGAAAAGAACTCAAAAAAGCAACAATACTTTGCTTATCTTATTGGGGACTATTTTCTAATCTCATCCACAACAAGGCATAGAGACCATCTAAACAGATACTGGAAAGCAACATCTTGGGTTTTAGACATCTGTAATTACATGCTGTGTATTTTTCTGGATTGTGTGTTAGATACCTGCAGTTTCTTAGGTAGTTGTTGAGAATCTGGGATCACTGCTTAATGTTAAAGGAAGAGGCTAATATTTATTAAGGATTTATAACATGTCACAATTTGGAAAACTTTATTGTGTTAATGTTCCCAATACCCTTATGAGGAATATATTATCTCCCAAATTTGAGAAGACTGATCCTCACCCAAGTTCTCAGAGCTGGAAATCATGGCCCCTGACTTTACCTTACCTCTCCAGGACCAATCACACTGCTCTATTGTTAATATCTTCCCAGAAACTATATAAGACGCAACATTTCCTCTTTGTATTCTTTCTCAATCTTTCTTACGTATACACACGGATCATATCTGGACCTACAGCAGCACCCAGCTCAGGGTACGTATATACTCAACCCTTACTTTTGGACTAGATTTGCATATATGAGTACACAGGCACACCATGATACATACATCCACATAGAAACTGCCAGTATCTAGTCTCACTGCATAGCCTCTCGGAGATGAAGACATTGTTGATTGAAGTGACTGCAAAACCATAATTCTAAAGACAGAGGTGGATAAATTATAGAGCTGGAGCTTTTAACACTGGGAAAGTGCTAATGGATCTTGTGAAATACGCAACATATCACCATCGTGTTAGAACTCAGGATTCACCGTAAGTAGATGTAAGCATATATACACATACAGTCCTGACGAGCACCAAACACTAATTGTAAAAGCACTTTATCCCTTTTAGCACTTTACACTCTCAAATCCTTCTTAATCACTTTATTATTTATATCATATTGGGCCAAAGCATATTAAGAAATAGTGGTCTGGAGAACTGGTGTTTTTAATCCATTAATGCCTCTGCCCATAAAATGGAATGCTGTTAGACAGTGTTTACTGAAATGAAAAATTAACCCTCTCAGCAGCATATTGCTTGCTTGCTAAGTCACTTCAGTTGTGTTCGACTCTGTGTGACCCCATAGATGGCAGCCCATCAGGCTCCCTGTCCCTGGGATTCTCTAGGCAAGAACACTGGAGTGGTTTGCCATTTCCTTGTCCAATGCATGAGAATGAAAAGTGAAAGTGAAATCACTTAGTCATGTCTGACTCTTAGTGATCCCATGGACTGCAGCCTTCCAGGCTCCTCTATCCATGGATTTTCCAGGCAAGAGTACTGGAGTGGGCTGCCATTGTCTTCTCCGCTCAGCAGCATATAGCTGATCCAAAGCCTCCTTTGACAGCAGACTATCCATCCATCCACCCCTCTGGGACACGTGCACCCTCTCTGAGGCCCAGACGCCAGTCTCTGATTCAGTGGGTTCTGTTTCCGGTACACCTAAGGAGATCAGAATGAGCACTGGTGCTGGGGGCAGGGACTCTGATGACTTGCACACCTACATGGATGGAGTGAGCACTTTATTAAACTTTCCTCTTTGAAGCTGAATAGTTTGAACTTAGAAAAACTATCACTGGAAAAAGATGGCATGGGGAGGGAATTGGGAGGGGAGTTCAGGATTGGGAACATATGTACATCCATGGCGGATTCATGTTGATGTATGGCAAAACCAATACAGTATTGTAAGGTAAAATAAAATAAAATAAAATAAAAAAAATCATTCAAAGGAGTGCAACTTCATAGGTACGACCAACATTTAGTTCTGAGTGTAACAATTTCAACCTTGTGTAATTTTATAGGAAATTTTCTAGACTTTTTTCATTCCTGAAGACTAGAAATTCCTAAGAAGCTTTTATTCATTTTCAATTTTAGTTAGAGCCATTTGAGGTTTTTTTTTTTAATGTCTCATTATTTCATGAGTTTTCTCTGGGCAGTGCTTAGGGCAAACAGTTTGAAACGAAAATTATTTCTACTCTACCTATAAACACAGGTGTGTTTCTCACTATTCTTATTTCAACTAGCACTTGAACAAGTAAAATACTTTTTAAAAGTATCAGAGACTATCTAAATCTGGAAAAGTACAGAACACCTCAGGAAGATGAAAAATTGTTTTTAAATTTACAGACAAAAATATTTATGACACTGTTTCCCATAATTTGGTGTTGATAGTTAATTTTATGTCAACTTAGCTATTGACTGTTTTGAGCTCAAACACTACTTGAGATGTTGCTCTAGATATTTTTAAGATATGATTAACATTTAAATTAGTAGACTTTGAGTAGGCAGATAACACTTCATAGTGTGGATGGGTCTTGTCCAATCAGTTGATGGCCTTAAAGGACTAAACTCCTCCAAAGGAAAAAGTAATTCTGTCTTCAGTCTGCCTTTGGTCTCAAGATTAAAATATCAACTCTTGCTGGAATTCCCAGCTTGCCAGGACACCACACAGAGTTCAGACTTGCCAGCCCCCACAAAAACAAGAGCCACTTTCTTGAAATCAGTGTCTCTCTCTTGCTCACTGGTACTATCTGCCTACAGATCCGTAAGACAAGTGAGATATAAACTGTAATGTAAAAATCACATTCTTAGATTAATGGACATGACTTCACCTCTTAATAGTCAAGCTACTTAAATTCATACAAACCTCTCAGGTCTTTCAGTGAGTAAACAATTTATCATTTGATTGCAAAATAATGACTTGAGATGATAACTTCTCAACTTTAAAGTGAAAGTGTTAGTTGCTCAGTCACGTCTGACGCTTTGCCAACTCATGGACTATAGCCTGCTAGGCTCCTTTGTCTATGGGATTCTTCAGGAAAGAATACTGGAGTTGGTTGCCATTCTCTTCTCCAGGAGATCTTCCCAACTCAGGTAGCAAATCTGCAAGCAGATTCTTTACCATCTGAGCCACCAGGGAACTTTAATTCCAAAGCAAAACAAAAGATGCAACAAGGAAATAGAGAATAAAGTGTACCCACGTCCAAACTTCAAAATGTTCAGTATACTATAGCCTCAAATTGGGGAAAAAATCTTTTAAATATAATGCAAATTGATCACTTTGAATAAATACATATACCTAACCTGCTAAGTCACTTCAGTCGTGTCCGACTCTGTGAGACCCCACAGACATCAGCCCACCAGGCTCCGCCATCCCTGGGATTCCCCAGGCAGGAATACTGGAGTGGGTTGCCATTTCCTTCCCCAATACCTAACCTATACCATCCTAAATGTTTTCTTTCTAAGAACTCATCCCAGGCAATGGCAAACCAATAGTGTGTTTACTGGCAGATTCTTACTAGCATCCCTACTTTGTAGGAAGACTAATCAACTACAGTAGAAGGAAATCATTTATTCTTGA
This sequence comes from Aepyceros melampus, assembly GCA_006408695.1. Lineage (NCBI taxonomy): Eukaryota > Metazoa > Chordata > Mammalia > Artiodactyla > Bovidae > Aepyceros > Aepyceros melampus. The sequence continues at coordinate 162,707 of SJXQ01003729.1, read as the reverse complement.
AATGCATTTGCCACTAAAGACCCAAAACCTTCTTAAGTGAGTCTCTCTCAGGCTATGTGTACATCCAATTGGAAAAGAACCAAAGTTCCAAAGTTATATGAATTCTACTAGATTCAGTAGGCATCAACTTTGGGACAAAGACCAAAGACTGAGAACATACCCCACTGCAGTTAGACTAGACTGAAAAACAGGAAATAAGAGTGCAGGGAACAAAAATAAAGATAAATAAAAAAAGCAGAGAAAGACAAAAGCTCACCCAGGGATTTACCATACTCAGATTCCCTGAGTATATTCTTTATACTGCTGTCTGGTGGCACATCCAGTAAAGAGACACTCACTGAGGGCTCACTATATGCTCACTCTGGAGCTGCTGGCGAGGGTGGAAACCATGAGCAGAAGCAGCACTGGGCACGTTTGCTTTTCCCACATAAACCAGGTGTGTTAGTTTGCAACTATGCCGAGTGCTGGAGGAAGGGAGTTCAGGGCCGTGCAGTGTGTGAGGAAGGGGTCTGACCCACACAGGCAGGTTAGTGATGTCCCTTTAAGTTCTGTGTGTGTGTGTTCAGTCATGTTCAATTCTTTGTGACCTCATGGACTGTAGCCCAAAAGGCTCCTCTGTCCATGGGAATTCTCAGGCAAGAATATTAGAGTGGGTTGCTGTTTCCTTCTCCAGGGGATCTTCCTGACCCAGGGGTCGAACTGGCATCTCTGGCATCTTCTGCATTGGCAGGCAGATTCTTTATCTCTGTGCCACCTGGGAAGACTCCTTCTAAGTTATGATGAAAAATCAACTGAGAACTGTGGATGGCTAAACTTGGACTTGTTGGTTGACTGAACTTGGATTAACTAACTGCAAGACTTGTATCTGGGTGCACAGAAGGAAATGTTGCTCCAGAAGAGGACTGCAGTGCACACGTGCCTGTAGCAGAACAGGGCACCCATCAGAGACTTCCCAAAGCAAAGAAGTAATGTGCTGGGGGGCTAATGAGCAGGGCTGTGAGGTAGGTGAGAAGGCCTGAGTGATAGATGGGTCCATGATGCATAGAACCTTATGGGTCGTGTTATAGAGTCTGATTCATTGCAGGAGTGCTCTGAAGATGCCCATACATTTTAAACAGGGGTTAAAATACTCAGCTTGTGTTTTAAGAAGATAATCTGAGCCACATTGTGGGGATGACTTGGTGGAAAGGACGGTAGAGGCTAGAAGCCTGCTTGGAGGGTATTTCTGGGGATCACCCCACAGATGCTACTATCTCAGAGTTTAAGGGCAGAGGGGATTCAAGGCAATGTAGCTTGGGGGTCTGTTTGGGGGGCCAGGTCACTGGACTTCACAGTGAGTGAGGCGCAGGGCAAGGGGCTGTTCTAGGTGACAGGAAAGACGATGACAAGAATGACATTCTAGATTCCAGTTCAAACAACTGGATAGATCATGCTGTCTTTCAGTGACATCAACACAAGATGAAGAGGCCAAGGGGGAAGGTGAGTCCATTTGTATTTTGCTGAACCCTAGATGCACCAAAGAGAAGACACCAATTAAGCAGTTGGATATAATACTGTAGAGCACTGAGAAAAATTGAGGGCTTGAATATACATTCTGGAGTCATTTATACCATGAAGCAAAGGATCTGGCTGGTGTTTTCTAGCATGAGTGTACAGCAAGAGAACAGAAATGACCTTGGGTCAACCTCTGATAAAATACAGTGTTCAAAAGCTCACACTGTAATGAAGGAATAATCCCAAAATGGAAAGAAGACAAGGCCCATGTTATATGATAGAAACCAAGGGAAAAAAAATAATAGCAATGTTGAAAAATGTGGGAAGAGTTCAAGTACAGCAGTAATGTTCACACATCCATTATATTTTGCAGAGTGACAGCTGCAGATGACCTTGGCCAGGAGTGTTTGGTTGAAATAGCACAGACAGGACCCACAGGTGGAATGGGTGGCAGAAGCAGGTGGGAAGTGCTGTTGTTACTTGTTAGTCGCTAATTGGGTCTGACTCTTTGCAACCCCATGGACTGCAGCCCGCCAGGCTCCTCTGTCCCTGGGATTTTCCAGGCAAGAATACTGGGGTGGGTTGCCATTTCCTTCACCAGGGGATCTTCCTGACCCAGGGATTGAACCCGCATCTCCTGCACTGGCAGGCATAGTCTTTACCACTCAGCCACCAGGGAAGCCCTGGCAAGTGTGTAGACAACCTTATTATGAGGTTTGTGAAGTGGAAGTAATGAGTGTGTGTGTGTTTGTAGACATAAGCTAGGTACACGTTGTGGCAGAATTTTGGATGGTTAAATACTAAAATCAAAATTCAAGGATTTCCCCGATGGTCCAGTGGTTAAGACTAGATGCTCCCAATGAAGCGGGAGCAATCTCTGGTCAGGGAACTAAGATTATACATGCTTCATGGCCAAAAATATTAAATTAAGTTAAAAAGAATAAAATCCATATTCAATTAGAGCCAACAATTATTATCTATCACTAGAGGAACTCCTGAAATACACAAGCTAATATAAGTAGTATAAATGCATTAATTTATTTTATTATTTAAATTATTCATTCATATGAAAATTATTTTACAACAAAGAGGTTAGGCATGTCTGCACTATAAACTAGAAGGTTGTACTTGTAAGTAATCAGATTGCACACGTTTGTTTTTAAATGCACATTATATTAACATAATTTTAATAAAAATAGTACACATGCTTGTATACATACATCTAGAGAAAGTGATAGAGAAAAGGAAAATATAACTACCATAAATGAAGAACTTGATATATTTTACAATCTGAACATGGCTGTGAAAACAGCACACAACATAACTCTAGAACACTAGGAGCCCCCGAACAGCCTTCAGTCAATATATGTAAGGAGCATGCCAATATTGGGGGAATCTGGTGTTTGAGGTCATACAAAAATGTTTGTACAATTTTTACAATGTTTTCGGTAATTGAATCTATTTCAAAATTAAAAAAAAATAAGCAACTGAAAAAGCAGTCAAGGCATCTGACAACGGTTGATTTCATGACATTTTTGGACTTACCTGTTGTTGTTCAGTCACTCAGTTGTGTCTGACTCTTTGCGACCCCAAGGACTGTAGCACGCCAGGCTTCCCTGTCCTTCACAGTCTCCTGGAATTTGCTCAAACTCAGTCCATTGAATCAGTGATGCCATCCAACAATCTCGTCCTCTGTCATCCCTTTCTCCTCCCTCCTTCAATCTTTTCCAGCATCAGGGTCTTTTCAAATGAGTCAATTCTTCCCATCAGGTGGCCAAAATATTGGAATTTCAGCATCAGTCCTTCCAATGAATATTCAGAACTGACTTCCTTTAGGATTAACTGGTTTGATCTCCTTGCAGTCCAAGGGACTCTCAAGAGTCCAACACCACAGTTCAAAAGCATCAAGCCTTGGCACTCAGACCTCCTTATGGTCCAACTCTCACATCAATACATGACCAATGGAAAACCATAGCTTTGATTATATGGACCTTTGTCAGCAAAATGATGTCTCTGCTTTTTAATACAGCTGTCTAGGTCTGTCCTAGTTTTTCTTCCAAGGAGCAAGTGTCATAATTTCATGGCTGCAGTCACCATCTGCAGTGATTTTGGAGTCTATGAAAATAAAGTCTGTCACCGTTTCCACTTTTTCCCCATCTATGCGCCATGAAGTGGTGAGGCCAGATGCCATGATCTTAGTTTTTTTAATGTTGAGTTTTAAGCCAGGTTTTTCACTCTCCTCTTTCACCTTCATCAAGAGGCTATTTAGTTCTTGTTCACTTTCTGCCGTGAGGGTGGTGTCATATGCATATCTGAGGTTATTGCTATTTCTCCCAGCAATCTTGATTCCAGCTTGTGTTTCATCCAGCTTGGCATTTCACATGATGTACTCTGCATATAAGTTAAGTAAGTAGGGTGACAATATACAGCCTTGATGGACTCCTTTCCCAATTTGGAACCAGTCTCTTCCATGGTTTGTTCTAACTGTTGCTTCTTGACCTGCATACTGGTTTCTCAGTAGTAGGCAAGGTACTCTGAATTCCCATCTCTTTAAGAATGTAAAGAGATTTATCTGGTTTTCATGAACCCTTTAATACACTGTCTAGGTGGGAAAGATGGAAGGCAGGAGGATAAATGGATGACAGAGAATGAGATGGCTGGATGGCATCCCTGACTCAATGCATATGAGTTTGAACAAACTCCAGGATATGGTGAAGGACAGGGAAGTCCTGATGTGCTGCAGTCCATGGGCTCACAGAGAGTTGGATATGACTTAGTGACTGAACAACATAAACCCTTGCATCTGAAAGTATTTAACAAAAAACACTATCACCACATATAATACAGAAGAAATTTGCTTATAGGTATAAAAAGGTATTTCCAGATCTAAAGATTGTGCTGTGTAACTCTCTACATTTTTATGAAAATATACCAGAAGTTACCATTTTATGAATGAAAGTTTCCTGCTCTGCACAATTCACAAGTATGACCAGAAAAGGCAATTTAATTAGGATTATATATGGAACAGAGAGAAATATTATGAGTTGCATCTTTCAAGATTTTATATGCATATTTTTGACACTTTTATAAAATATCATTTATTGCATGTATTTAAAATCCTCTTTAAAATTTAAATCACTCTAAATGGTAGTGAGAGGGAACTGCAGCCTCCACAATAATTTGGGTATGATTGAGTGAAATATGATGTACTGAGGATGAAAATTAGGGCCAATGGCATGTGCAGGGGAATTTTTAATAAAATCATAGGTCTTTATTTGATATTAACATGTAAATTGTGTACAGCATGATGATTCTCTAGTTAATTCATGAAGAAAAGATGATTAAAGGATGAAAATATGTGTGTCTGCCACTTGACAGTGCATTAAGCTAATGTCCTCAAACATACATTTAATTTAGACTTCATCAAATAATAATTGTCAATTCTTAGTTTCAAACTCTTGCTCCTTGGCAAATGCATATCCATTACAGAAAGTTAAAAATGACTGAAGCAAAATAGCTCATGGATTAAAAAGCAACATTAGAGATTATTAGGTATTCATTATTTGTTCTAAATCAATTCTAATACTACATTTGCATATCATACTTTTAAAGTTCATTCAAATATGTTAACTCATCTGAAACATCCATGAAAGTGCTTTGAAAGTTCAATAAAATCCTGTGATTTGGGCACAGAGATTGTCATCCCAGTATTATTGTTGAGACAACAGATGAAGACTGAGAGAAAAGAAAAGGCTTTCTCAATTTAACACAATTGATTGAATGGCAAAGACAAATCTCAGAAGATGAAGAAGCATCAGTGTGGTTCATGGTATTCATGTAATCTCAAGGTCGTTAAAGATCTGCTGCCAAGTCGCTTCAGTCGTGTCCGACTCTGTGCGACCCCAGAGACGGCAGCTGCCGGCCCTGGGATTCTCCAGGCAAGAACACTGGAGTGGGTTGCCATTTCCTTCTCCAACGCATGAAAGTGAAAAGTGAAAGTGAAGTCACTGAGTCGTGTCCAACTCTCAGCGATGCCATGGACTGCAGCCCACCAGGCTCCTCCGTCCATGGGATTCTCCAGGCAAGAGTACTGGAGTGGGGTGCCATTGCCTTCTCCTCGTTAAAGATCTAATATAAATTAATGGTCAGGTAGACAAAACAGACAGACAGATAAAGACAGAAGCATAGTTACTTATGTAGATACAGATATGGATTTGGACACAGACATAAATTAATGGCAACCTGTTTATCTAGAGAATCAATCTCCTTGTGGTCTTAGCAACGCTGTCAAAAACCATTTGACCACATGTATACATGGGCTTCTTTCTGGGCTGTCTATTCTGTTCCACTGGTCTATGAATCTGTCATGATGCTACTCACATCGCAGTGTTTTAATTACTGCAGGTGTGCAGTATGTCTTGAAATAAGAACTGTGAGACCTTCGATTTTGTTCTTTTTTCCAGATTGTTTTGACAACGTGGAGCCCCTAGGGGCGTATGAATTTTAAAAACTTTTTCAATTTCTCAAAAAAAATACCATTGGGGTTTTAATAGGGGTTAACTTTTTGGCGATCTCATGCGAAAGTTGACTCAATGGAAAAGACTCTGATGCTGGGAGGGATTGGGGGCAGGAGGAGAAGGGGACGACCGAGGATGAGATGGCTGGAGGCATCACTGACTTGATGGATGTGAGTCTGAGTGAACTCCAGGAGTTGGTGATGGACAAGGAGGCCTGGCGTGCTGCGATTCATGGGGTTGCAAAGAGTCGGACATGACTGAGCAACTGAACTGAACTGAACTGAATTTGTAAATGGCTTTAAGTAGTATATACATTTTAAATATATGAAGTATTCTTATCTATAAAAATGAGATAAATTTCAATTTTCTCAGGCTTAACTAGTAAAGACATTGAATCAATAATCAAAATCCTCCCATCAAACAAAGGCCCAAGATTTGATGACTTCACTAGAGAAATCTATGAAATATTCAAATAATAATTGACACTAATTCTTTTGCAATTATGTCAAAAAAACTGGAAAAACACTTTCAAATTTGTTTTATGATGCTAGCATTATCCTGATACCAAAGCCAGACAAAGATACTAATACGAAACAAAATTAAACAAAACAACAAAAGCATTACAGAGCACTATTGCTGATGACTTCCCTGGTGGCTCAGAGGTTAAAGCGTCTGCCTCCAATGCGGGAGACCCAGGTTCGATCCCTGGGTCAGGAAGATCCCCTGGAGAAGGAAATGGCAACCCATTCCAGTATTATTGCTTGGAGAATCTCATGGACTGAAGAGCCTGGTAGACTGCAGTCCATGGGGTCACAAAGAGTCGGACATGGCTGAGTGACTTTACTTACTTATTGCTGATGAATTCTGATACAAAACTCCTCAATAAAATACTGGAGATCTGAATTCTACAGCATAATACAGGACTTTTCACCATGGCCAAGTGGGATTTATGCATAAAGTTATGCTCAGTCGCTCAGAAGGGTGCAATTCTTTGAGACCCAGGGATTGTAGCCTGCCAGCCTCCTCTGTCCATGGGACTGTCCAACAAGAATACTGGAGTGGGTTATGATTTTCTCCTCCAGGGGATTTCCTGACCCTGAGATCGAAACTGTGTCTCCTCCATCTCTTATATTGCAGGCAGATTCTTTACCACTGAGCAACTGGGAGGCTCCTAAAGGCAAGGCTGGTTAAATATATGCAAATAAGTCCATGTAACAGAACAGAACCGCAACAGAATTCTGTTACCACAGCAACAGAATGAAGGACAAAACTCACATGATCATATCAACTGATACAGAAGAGACATCAGACAAAATCTAACATCTTTTCATAGTAAAACCACTCCACAAACTAGGAGAAGATAGAAATTATCTCAACATACTAAAGGTCACATATGAAAAGCCTACAGGTACCAGAATACTCAATAGTGAAAAGTGGAAATTTTTCATATAGGATCAGAATAAGGTAAGAATGTGTCACTCTTTCCACTTCTATTCAACATGATACTTGAAGTCTTAACCCAAGCAATGAGGCAAGAAAAATAAAAGAAATTCAAACTGGAAAGGAAGAAGTAACATTATCTCTTTTTGTATACAACATGATCTTACGTGTATATGTAGAAAAAACCTAAAGACTCAAATTAAAACAAAAGCAAAACTGATGAGTCTAGTGGGCATTAGTAAATAATACTTCCAATTGAACATTAGGAATCCTTGCCTCATATATGATTACTAGGGATAAATTTACACTAATTCCCCACTAATATAATATGTTTTCTTTATATTTTTATTTTTCTTGTTTTTATATTTTATGGGGTCCTTTGACAAAAAAGCATATTCTTTTCTATCCCTAGTATTTTGTTAATGAATCTGCATCACAAGTGGAAGTTATTATTGTATTATATTATTATATTCAATTTGCCAATTTCTTTTTCGTTTTCTAAAGATGGGTTCATGACAGACATTGATCTGTTATTTTCTTATCCTATACTATCCTGGTGTTTTTGTTTTCTGCTACTATAACTAGTATGGCAAACTTAGAAGCTTAAAATAGCACTCATATCAGAACTGACAGGTCATGGGTCCAGTCACAGGTCAGCAAGATGCTCTGTCAGGTCTCACAGGCTGAAAGCATCCTCTCAAAGCATCGTCCAGTGTTAAAATGTTCATTCAAGGCTCAGGGTCTTTCTAAAACACATTGTTGGTCAAGTTTGCTTCCTTGTGATTGGAGCCCTGATGTCTGTGCTGGTTTTTTTTTTTTTTCTGGTTGTTACACATGATGCACTTTCCCCTTTCTCCATCAGCAGTTCAGTACATAGCTGTTTGCTTCCTTCCCCAAGGCCAGCGAGAGCCCATCTCTCTGAGTTCTTCAAACACCAGCTGGAGAAAATTATCTCTTTAGAGGCTCAGGTAGCTACTAAATCTAGACATGTCAATAATTTCCATATCTTACTGTCAACATACTTCAGACTATAATTACTTCTGAAAATTTTCCTTTACAGCTGTACCTATATTAAAATTTTATTGGATAGCTTAAAGACAAGAATATTGGGGGGGGGCATATTTTAGAAACCTGCCTGCCACAGTATATTCTAAACCCCTAAAGAATCATTTCAATCTTAAGTAAAAAGTACATCTGGCTCCTTTTAATGTTCTAAAATTTTCAGCTCATCATAGCATCAGGTCTATGTCCAAAATCCCACCACTAATATCAAGCATAAATGAAACTTTTGGGTATTAAATTTCCTGAGATCTAATCCTCTTCCATCTGTGAACCTTTAATACTAAGCAATAATGTATTTATTTACCTCTAATACTCCTAACATACAATGATGAGACAGGCATGGGATTATAATTATAGAAAATGTGGCTCCAAAGGCATGGGAATTGAAGGTACAAAATAGTTTCTGGTCCAAAGCAGTTTTGAAATCCAGTTGAGTGAACTCCATTAGATTTCAAGACCTGGAAATACTCCTCCTTGGCTCTGATCTCTTGATCTCTGGGGTCTCAGCTTTGCTTTTTTGAGTCATTCTGCCTTTTCATAACTTACTGTAAACAACCAGATATATAACAATCATGAGCACAGATGTGTACCAAAGACATGCACCAGCACATTCTTGGCAACACTACTGGATAGATCCAAATTCACAACCAATGTCCATTACCAGATGTCTGGATAAATTTTGGTATATTTTCATAGTGATCTATACATTGGTGGTAAGAATTAATGAGCTACAACAATATATATGAATATCACAAATATTGAGTACAAATGACAAAAGAGACAAAACATAAGTAGAACTCTATTTACATAATCTACAAAACTGAGCAAAATTACCTGATGCAGATAGAATTCAGAAAGCAACAATCTTTGAAGGGCTACTCTCTGGAATGAGGAAGAAGAAAGGGTTTTTGTGGATTCTGGTAAATCTATGCTTTAGATCTAATTCTTAATTACAAGGATAAGCTTGCAATTAATGAAAATACATGTGGGCACTGATTTGCACTATGCATACCTTTTAATGTATATTATATTTTAATAACAATATTTTAAATAGTGAAATATAGTTAAAACACAAGATCAACATTGCATCTATGTCAAGAAAGTGATAGTGTATGTTAAAGCATCCTAAGTTTTTGCATTATGTGAGAGGTATCTAAAGAGAAGAATTAAATTTAAATTTAAATTGTAGATTTCAGAATTGTAATGATAATTGAGAAAATAATGACTATCTTTCATGCACCTGAATTCACAAAAATTCTTTGTTTCTGTTAGGTAAGGCATCTCTACATAGGTATTTCACAGATTCATTTTCATTTCAACAAAGTGATCATTTTTTATTTTATGTGCGCAGATCTCATTATGTCATACTGCAACTAACGTCAACTGTCATATCACTATGTCATATTACTGCAAACATCAACATAGCTTACAAATACCTGTATTCCAAACCCCCTAGTTACTTCTCCAGCCTAATTCCTGGCCGCTTGTGAACTCACTCTCTTTGTTCATGGATATAAATAGTCTTCTTTCAACTCTGAGAGGTCTCGTCATCTCTGGAGCTGAAAACTTGACGTTCCCTTTCTGTAGGCTATTCTTTACCCAAACCCCTGGATAGATAGAAAGCCTAACTGATTCTTTGAATTTGAAGTGTATAGCTTGTCCTTTTGGATGGCTTTGCTGACACTTCAGACTTTATGAATCCCCTTTCATTCATGCTTTGATGATACTCTGTATTTTTCCGTGTTATAGCACACATCACACTTATTTACCATACAAACTAAAACCTCATATTCATTATTGTATTTCAATCACACGAATAAAAATAATAACTTTTGCAAGTGAGTTTAAAAGTTATAAAATTATGAAAATACTTCTCCTTTTGTAAAGTAAAACAAGTGTTTGAATTCAAATAGGAAATTCTGAAGTTTTCAGATATTAAAACTTGTGTGTATTAATAAAGACTAAACGTGTATTAACACATGGTAAGATGGGATAATATTAATATCAAATTGAAACAATTACTGCATAAAAAATACAAGTAATCAGAGGATGTGACTATATTTCCTACTTAGTCTATTTAAAATATTTTAACTGCTGAGAGGTTTATTTTGAGTCAATAACTTCTAAAGAATTTAACACGAACAAAAAAACTTTCTTAATATCTTTTGCACAATTTAATTGGAAAGCATTTTCTTTTTCTTGCATATTTTAATAGTTTTAGAGTAGCTTCATTGCTGCAAAATGCATGTTCATTGATCTATTCTCTCAAAAATTCCATCTTAAATACAAATTGCATCCGAAACTATTCTTAAAATACCATTTATCTAATTATCTCCATTAGTCTTGCTTTGGTTGTTTTGCAATTGTGTCCCTTAGAAAAGTGAAAGTGAAAGAGTCATGTGTGACTCTCTGCAACCCCATAGACTGTATAGTCCATGGAATGCTCCAGGCCAGAATACTGGAGTGGGTAGTCATTCTCTTCTCCAGAGGATCTTCCTTACCCAGGAACTGAACCAGAGTCTCCTGCATTGCAGGTGGATTCTTTACCAGCTGAACTATAAAGTATACATTAAAAGTGGGTTGTGTTTTTTGTTGTTGTTGTTCAATTGCTTGCTTGCTTTTAATTGCTCAATGTCTAAGTAGCTTTGTTAACTTGAACACATTCCACAGTATTGTCTTTAAATACTTCTTGTTACTTTATACTTAAGAGTAAGCATTATATAAAATTTTAGCTAAGAATTTCCCTCCCTGAAACTAAAGAAGAAAATCATGATTTTATTTTGAGATATAAGATGATGTGTTTTATATTAATAAAATATTTATTGCTATTGCAATACATATATACTACATGTAGAATATTGAGTATTTAAATATTATTCTAGTGGCATCAGTGTATTTGAAGTAGGAAAAAAATCTCACTATGTTTGTGAATTTAAACAAGTAAGTAATGTTTGGTTTGATGACATCAGAAGTGTGAATTAAGAAATATTTAAAGGCAAATATAAGCACATCATAATTTTAAAATGTCTCATCTAAATAAGCAACAGATATTATTTAAATATAATTTGACTGCTATTAAGATCTAACATTTATGAAAAATGCTTCTGAAATATAGGGTTCAGCTGAAATTAGAAACATATATTTGTTGGTAACTAATGCATGTTTTAAAATTTTTTATGAGGATATAGTCTTGTCATTAAATATATATATATATAGATTTTAATATTGGTGAACTAGAATGTTATATTTCCATATTCATTGTGTCACTTGCTATTATTTTTATAACTTCTTACATTAAAAAATTCTGCACAATTCTGAAAGTAATAATTAGGGAAAATAGGATCTTTCTTAAAGGTGTTATATATCATTTCTAACACAATGAATCATTATGTGTGCATTAAGTTTCAAACGATATTACAGAGTCTATAGTATATTTGGACTTGAACATAGATCATGTATTCTGGAAGAGACTTTCCTGATTTACTTCAGTAAGTTCCAATTAAGCTAAACAAGATGAAGCAAGAGTAAAATGATCACTGAGAACTATGTGAAGGAGGATAAATAAAGTTTTTAAAAGTATCCATATTTCTGAATGTGAAGTGATGCTTCAAAGAATTCTATTATATACCTAATTTATGTTTTGGATCATAGGAAAAGCAACAGAATTCCAGAATAACATCTAATTCTGCTTTATTATTATGCCAAAGCCTTTGATTGTGCAGATAACAACAAACTGTGGAAAATTCTTCAAGAGATGAGAATTCCAGACCACCTGACCTGCCTCCTGAGAAACTCATATGCAGGTCAAGAAGCAACAGTTAGAACCAGACATGGACTGACAGATCGGTTCCAAATTGGGAAAGGCTGTATATTGTCACCCAGCTTATTTAACTTCTATGCAGAGTACATCAAGCAAAATGCCAGGCTGGATGAAGCACAAGCTGGAATCAAGATTGCTGGGAGAAATATCAATAACCTCAGATATGCAGATGACACCACCCTTATGGCAGAAAGTGAATAGGAGCTAAAGAGCCTTTGGTGCAAGTGAAAGAGGAGAGGGGGGGAAAGCTGACTTAAAACTCAACATTCAAAAGACTAAGATCATGGCATCAGGTCCCATCACTTCATGGCAAATAGTTGGGAAAACAATGGAAACAGTGACAGACTTTATTTTCTTGGGCTCCAAAATCACTGCAGATGGTGACTGCAGCCATGAAATTAAAAGACACTTGCTCCTTTGAAAAAAGCTATGACCAACCTAGACGATATATTAAATGCAGAGACATTACTTTGCTGACAAAGATCCATCTAGTCAAAGCTATGGTTTTTTCCAGTAGTCATATATGGATGTGAGAGTTGGACTATAAAGAAAGCTGAGTGCCAAAGAATTGACGCTTTTAAACTGTGGTGTTGGAGAATAATCTTGAGAGTCCCTCAGACTGCAAGGAGATCCAACCAGTCCATCCTAAAGGAAATTAATCCTGAATATTCACTGGAAGGACTGATGCTGAAGCTGAAACTCCAGCACTTTGGCCACCTGATGAGAAGAAGTGACTCATTGCAAAAGACCCCAATTCTGGGAAAGATTGAAGGCAATAGGAAAAGGGGACAACAGAGTTTGAGATGGTTGGATGGCATCATTGACTGCAAAGAGAACAACTCAACTGTACTGAATTTATGCTCATCAGAGGGAAGACAGAAGTGGTGAAACCCATAAGAGACCCAGGGATTCACTCACTGTTACACATAAAGGGTAAGATGGGGCTCCTGAAGCACAAAGAATGGGGAAACATGCAGGAAACGTGTGCAAGACTCCAGAGCAGGAGCAGTACTCCTCAGGCAGAACCTGCCATCATGTCCAGATGGATGGAGGACTGTGTCTCCTGCCCACACCTCTGCTATCAGCTCCAACACATAACAAACTTGGACGACATCCCCCTATCTCTGTTCCTCAAAAAAAGAAAAAAAATAAAAGGAGGGGGACTAAAAAACCAATACCATTCCTTGGATCCATCAGTGAAATGAGGCCACAGAGAAAACAGCTACCAAAATCTACCAAAATCTATGTGTGTGTGTGCTAAGTCGCTTCAGTTGTGTCCGACTCTGTGTGACCCTATGGACTGTAGCCCTCCAGGCTCCTCTGTCCATGGGATTGGAGAATGGACAAGAATACTGGAGTGGGTTGCCATGCTCTCCCTCAAGGGATCTTCTCGACCCAGGGATGGAACCAGCGTCTCCTGAATCTCCTGTATTGTGGCGGGTTCTTCACCACTGCTGCTGCTGCTAAGTTGCTTCAGTCGTGTCTGACTCTATGCAACCCCAGAGATGGCAGCCCACCCGGCTCCCCCGTAGAAACAGATAAATCCAGAGTCACAGTTAGGATCTGCTTCCCTGGACCAGAAGCTCCTAGAACCTTGTAGGGGCCGGGGACCCTGAAGGGGCCATTTGATGAACTGCCGGCCATTACCTCGACTCTATGGAAGAGAATTATTCTGGTGGGGGGCTTAGTTTTAGGGTAACCTCACACTTGGTGAAGAATTTGCCTGCAATGAAGGAGACCCCAGTTCAATTCCTGAGTTGGGAAGATACCCTGGAGTAGGGATAGGCTACCCACTACAGTATTCTTGGGCTTCCCTGACAGCTCAGCTGGTAAAGAATCCATCTGCAATGCAGGAGGCCTGGGTTCGATCCCTGGGTTGGGAAGATCCCCTGGAGAAGGGAAAGGCTACCCACTCCGGTTTCAGGCCTGGAGAATTCCATGGACTGTAGTCCATGGGGTTGCAAAAGAGTCGGACACAACTGAGCGACTTTCACTTTCACTTTGGGCTTCCCAGGTGGCTCAGATGGTAAAGTGCCTGCAAAGCAGGAGACCCGGGTTCAATCCCTGGGTCAGAAAGATCCCTTGGAGAAGGAAATGGCAACCCACTCCAGTACTCTTGCCTGGAAGTTTCCATGGACAGTGAAGCCTGGTAGACTCTAATCCATGGGGTCTCAAAGAGTCAGACATGACTGAACAACTTCACTTTCACTTTTCACTTTCATGGCTTTTAACTGCAGGAAACTCACCAGGATCCCCACCAGGAATCCCAGCCTAGAATGATCCCTGCTGGCCTTGGCAGGAGTCTCAAGAAAATCAACCACCTTCAAATACACTCAGAGCACTTCCATGAGAAATCCTACACCCACCCTCCCCCCACAAGTAGAAAGGATTTCATACACACCTCCCTGACCTGGAGAGCAGTATTTCTCCCACTCCAGACCTCTCTACTTTCCTGAATGACCTGAAGGAAGAGGGAAGGTAAGGAACGTTTGTGAAGGTCATGGCCCAAGAACAGAGGTGCAGTAACATACTGAAATTTAATTATAGGATTGCAGAACTCTTTCCTTCCCTCACAGCTACGGTCATATCAGCAGGGCTCCCATGGTTTGCAGCCAAGAGGACTATGAGACACAGACTCTAAGAAGGTGAATGTAGGAAATCCAAAGTCAAGCAGAAGAACAAAAATCAGACACAAGAAGATTTGAAATTTGGCACTGAGAACTACAGCAAACAGTACAAACAGCCCAACTCATAAGGAGATTAACATAAACCTCACACAGAAAGCCTATTCAATTTCTGCCACTCAATACACCTTGTTCAGCTTTCGACAGAAAATTACAAGGCCTAATAAAGGGTGAGAAAGCACAGTCTGAAGAGGAAAGGCAGATATCAGAACCAGATTCAGACATAACAGAGATGTAACAAAGATTAGAAGGGGAAATAAAATAAGTATGATGAATGCGTTCAGGGCTTTCATGGAAAGTTGAGAGCATGCTAGAACAAAGAGACAATGCAAACTAAGAGATGGATACTCTAAGAAAGGATCAAAATAAAATGCTAGAAATTAAAAGCACTACAACAGAAATGAATGGTGCATCCACTGGGGTCAACTGTAGACTGCATATGGACAAGGAATAACAAGCCTGATGACTGGTCAACAGAAAATTTACAGACTAGCAGAAAAAAATGGATAAAAAAATAACAGAGCAGAACGTCTGAGAAGTCTAAGACAATTCCAAAAATATTTGTATACACATAAGTGGAATATCAGAGGCAGAGGAAAGACAATATGGAGAAGAGACATTCTAGGTAATAATGGCTAAGAATCTTCCTAAATTAACATCAGATACAACCAATACATTGATATAGTTTGATGAATATATCTAGCCAAACCACTGTTTTAATGGCAAATACTTGGCAAAGGAAGCACAGATATTATCAAAAGTATACATATATTAATAAAAATATCAACACTTAGACATAGCATGTTCAAAGTGTAGAAAACCAAAGATCAAGAGAAAAATCCTGAAAGAAGCCAGTGGGGCTAAGAGACAATTTACCAATAGAGGGACAAGGATAAAATATAAGCATCCTTGTCATCAGAACCTATGCATCACAAATTCAGTGAAGGGAAAGACTCTAAGTGCTGGAAGGAAGAGAAGAAAGAAAGCTTCTATGTCCAAGAAATCACCTTCAAAAGTGAAGCAGAAACAGACTGTCAAACCAAAGACATTTAATTGCTATATTTATCCTGAAAGAAACATGTCTCCTTCATCTCCTGCATTGCAATTGAGCCACCTGGGAATCCCAAAAGCAAGTGTACACACTGAGAAAAATGGTAGTCACTGCATTTGAAATAGGTCTACATCTGAGAATTTAATGGTGGGCCTCAAAGAAAAAAATTCATATAACCACTCTCATCTATTTACTCTGACCCTACATGTTTTTCATGATCTAAGTCTATATAACATGGCAGGGATCTTCTTATCTGGATAACAGACATTTGTGGGAGGGGAGATAATGATTAAAACTCAAACCACGTTATGTAAGTCGACTTCTAGCTCCTCAGAATAAGATCAGTGAAGTCAACCCTGCTGAGGAAATTATTCTTATCTGGTGCACTCTGAAATGGGAGAAGATTTTACACAGTCAGAGGATCCTCCCCCTATAGGGAATGAGACTGCCAACCTCACTTATACATTTTATAAGTTTATAAAGCTTTAGGGAGGAGGGCCAACATACACAGGAAACTGGGAAAAGAAAGAAAACCAAACAAGGATATCAAGAAAGCCAAACAAGGATACTGCCTCTTAGTGAGATAAAATGCTTAAAAAATGCTCGGAATTCAGAGAAAGAGGACAAACAAATGAAAATTATGAGACCATCAATGTAAGTAGAAAGTCACTAGAGAATGTACATAATTTTTTTTAGTAAATTAGAGAACTCAATTTCTAAATGGAAAAATATATGAAAAAAGTAAAATTTTGAAATTATAAATAAGACCTAAATCTGAAGAATCTCTCATTCTTGCTTTGGTTCAGTTCCCACACAATGATGCAATAGGAAACATCAATTAATTTGGATGAAAATAAACATTCTAATTGAACAAGCAAGTGAAAGAATCAACTTATCTATAAAGGGAAAAGAAAACCAACTCTCACTCTACTCACCACCAGAAAAGCCTTTGCTCTAATTTCACTAACCACACTCAACACTAAATGAGCTTAAAAATTAGCAAGCTTACTGGGTTTTGTTTGTAAGAAAGGATTTAAATCAAGTGACACACCACAGCACCCTGCGAGGTCTCTGCAACCCCCAGTCCAGCCACAGGGTAGGATGAGTTGCCCATCACAGCCATGACTAGGAGGTGTAGACCACTGTTATTTAATGAAACTGGGATCCCTCAGGTTTCACATTTTGTAGCCACAGAGCAGTCCCCTAAACAAAGAGTGTCCAGCTCTCAGTACAGATGTGTGTCATCAATATACTGATTCATCAGTTGCTTATTACTCAATAATCAATGCTGACAATGAGCTACAGGTATTTGATTCTGTACAGTGGAAGTTTCACTGGATTCTCATATTTTAAAACCTGAATGGAATTTTTTTTTCTTTTAAGTTAGGGAAGGAGGATTGAACCACTACTCAAATCCTCATGTGTCCCTGATCACAGAGAGGAAGCATTTACTTCTTACTCTAAAATTCTGAAAGAAAATAATTAGACAAAGAACTGCCAACCAATGCCAACAAAACTGAAGCAAGGACTGCGATATTAATATGAGAAAAACAGACTTGAATTTAAAAAATGTTTGTGGGAGGGCGCCTAAGATGGTGGAGGAATAGGATGGAGAGACCACTTTCTCTCCCACAAATTCATCAAAAAAACATCTCAACGCTGAGTAAAATCTACAGGGCAGCTTCTGAATGCGAGCAGAGGACATCAGGCATTCAGAAAAGCAGAACATTGTCTTCAAAAACAGGTAGGAAAAACACAAAAGATGAAAAAAGAAACAAAGGAGGTAGGGAGGGAGCTCTGTCCTGGGAAGGAAGTCCTGCCCGGGAAGAGAGTTTTAAAAAGAGAGAAGTTTCCAAACACTGGGAAACACTCTCACTGCCAAATCTGTGGCGAGTCTTGGAAGCACATAACAGGGAAGAAAAATAATGGTGATTAAGATCAATGGGTTACGAGCCCAATGGTAATTCCCCCAGCGGAGAAGGAGAGCAGACGCCTGCACCCGCCACTAGCAAGTGGAGGCTGGGCACGGAGGCGCGGGAGACGCGGGCGGCGGCGCTTCTTAAGAATCGGGCTGGAACGCCTGTGCATAACCGGAGCGAACTAACTCAGGCTAGCACACCAGACTGTGGGACAGTGACCACGCGAAAAGCTCTAACATAAAACACCACCAGGATCGCGCACAGAAGAAAGGATGGAACAGAAATAGCCGGCGGCCCGCCAGCCCCCGCCGGCGACAGGCAGCCAGAGCTGTAAGGGCTGGAACGTGGCAATCNCCCTACATTCATAGCAGCACTATTCACAATAGCCAAGACATGGAAACATTCTAAATGTCCATTGACAGATGAATGAGTAAAGATGTGGTCCATATACATGATGAAATACTACCGCTGCTGCTGCTGCTGCTAAGTCGCCTCGGTCGTGTCTGACTCTGTGCGACCCCATAGACGGCAGCCTACCAGGCTCCCCCACGTCCCTGGTATTCTCCAGGCAAGAACACTAGAGTGGGTTGCCATTTCCTTCTCCAATGCATGAAAGTGAAAAGTGAAAGGGAAGTCGCTCAGTTGTGTCTGACTCTTAGCGACCCCATGGACTGCAGCCTACCAGGCTCCTCTGTCTATGGGATTTTCCAGGCAAGAGTACTGGAGTGGGATGCCATTGCCTTCTCCAATGAAATACTACTCAGCCATAAAAAGCAACTAAATAATGCCATTTGCAGCAACATGGATGCAACTAGAGAATGTCATACTAAGTGAAGTAAGTCAGAAAGAGAAAGACAAATGTCATATAACATCATTTATATGTGGAATTTAAAATATGTCACGAATAAAGCTGTCTATGAAACAGAAACAGACTCACAAGGGATGGGGGGAGGAGAGAAATGGACTGGGAATTGGAGGTTGGTAGATGAAAACTATTACATTTAGAATGAATAAACAAGATCTTATTGCATAGCACAGGGAACTATATCCAGTCTCCTGGGATAAATCATAATGGAAAAGAATAATTAAAAAAGAATGTGTGCATGTATCAGGTTGCTCAAAAAGTTTGTTTGGGTTTTTACATTACGTCTTATGGAAAATGTTGAAGCTGAAACTCCAACACTTTGGCCACCTAATGTGAAAAGCTGACTCATTTGAAAAGACCCTGATGCTGGGAGAGATTGGGGGCAGGAGGAGAAGGGGACGATAGAGGATGAGATGGTTGGAGGGCATCACCGACTCAATGGACATGATTGAGTGGATTCCGGGAGTTGGTGACAGACAAGGAGGCCTGGCGTGCTGCGATTCATGGGGTCGAAAGAGTTGGACATGACTGAGCAACTGAACTGAACTGAACTTATGGAAAAAGTCAAATGAACATTTAACCAACCCAATATAAAACTGAGTCACTTTTCTGTACAACAGAGATTCGTACAACATTGTAAATAAACTATGAAAAGTGAAAAAGTAAAAGTGTTAGTCACTCAGTCATGTCCAGCTCTTCACTACCCCATGAACTGTAATCCATCAGTCTTCCTCTGTCCATGGGATTCTCCAGGCAAGATTACTGGAGTGTGTTGCCATTCCTTTCTCCAGGGGATCTTTCCAACCCAGGGGTCCCCTGCACTGCAGGCAGATTCTTTACCATCTGAGCCACTATGGAGTACTTCAGTTAAAAAAAAAAGAATACTTTTAAAAACCCTTTGGTTGGTGGAGCAGGATGCAGTACCTTCACCCTCTGGTCACAGCTTGAGTGCCCTCCTGTGATAATTTATTAGAACCCTCAGCTCCATCAGACTACAGCCTAAAGAGCCACAACCACCCTCCCCAATGGAGGCAAGGGAAAGGTGACTTCTCAGGACAAAACACACATTCAGGGCATCATCTCCAGGAAGCCTTCTTTGACTTCCTTATGCTGCAAGACAGGGGCCTTCCCAGTTCTCCTGGAGAACCTGGGCACATCGCCTGCCATCCTTGCTCTCAGCACGCCTTGGTGGTGGTTTATCACTAAGTTGTGTCTGACTCTTGCGATCCCATGGACTGTAGCCTGCCAGGCTCCTCTGTCCATGGGATTCTCCAGGCAAGAATACTAGAGTAGGTTGTCATTTCCTTCTCCAGAGGATCTTCCCCATCCAGGAATCAAACTCCCATCTCCTGCATTACAGGCAGATTCTTTACTGACTGAGCTATGAGGAAAGCCCCCAGTATGCCTTATGGCTACCTTAATCCCATTTGGAGCAAGATGGGTATAAAAGCTAACATCACACTGAATTGTAATCATTAGTTCACTTATCTCCCCCACAGGCAAAGATTGTGTTTGCCATGGCATGCACAGAACTGGCAAGGTGCCTTCCTATCATTAGGGCTGACATAATAAATGTCGCAGTCTAATAATAACAATAATAATGGCCGACATGGACTGTGGGCTCTGGGCCAATGCAAGCAGACCCTTTACCTGCCTGAGCCCAAAGATGCTGCTGCTCTGTGCCCTGGGTAGATGTGATGGACCATTTAGATGGGTTAAATCCCTCAGCCAGAATAGGCTCACTGCCTACAGACAGAGGCTGTGGGTCCATGCACCCTCCACCCAACACTGCCATGTGCTCACCCCAGGGCAGGAGGGGTGAGGAGAGGGAGTTTCATCCATGCATCAGTGCAGGACATAAGCATAAGGGCCTGGGTCAGGAGGCCTGAGACCCAGCCCGGTGTGTCCTGGAGAGGCCACAGCACCACCCCACTCCAGCTGTCCTTTAAATGGTATAATATGAGTGAACGTGACATGAATTCTAGTGCTCTCTCAGGGACCTGTGGAAAAACCCTGAACCTGGAAAGTGGCAACAGTGGTCAGAGTACACAGTGAAGACAGGAACCAGAGATGGGGGGACATGGGGGCAATGCCATGAGACATTGCCCAGTGAGGCTCCTGGAGGGAAGAACAAGCCCATGCCCCATCTGCTCCCGTGGCCCCGTCTGCACCCGTGCCCTGCACTGGGAGGCGTCTGGAAGCATCTGGCCATGGTGTGAACAAATTGTTCCAGGCCTGTGTATGTTTGGACAGGCTGATTAAGTTTCATTAAGTATCTTTAAACAATTAATGCCTTCAAGACCACTGGAAATCATGATTAAGTCTGAACTAAATTCCAGGACTTCCATGGTGGTCCAGTGTTTAAGACTTCACCTTCCAACGCTGGAGGTACGGGTTCAATCCCTGATTGGGGAGCTAAGATCCCTCACAGACAAAAGACCAACACACACACACACACACACACACACACACACACACACACAGAGTAATATTGTTACAAATTCAATAAAAACGTTTTCAAAAATGTCCCACATCAAAAGTATCTTATAAATAAATAATGCCATTTTGAAATTTCACTTTCAGATCTGGATTAGTTACTGACAATTCTATTTGATTGGACTGAACTACTATTTAAATGTAAAACTGAGCAGGGGCCAGGACACCCAGAGGCATGGACAATGACTGTCTCAGAGTCTGAGCACCGAGTGTCCAATAGGTTTGGTTTTTCTCAGTTTCTGCAGGACTGCACATTTTGCTGTTATGCTCTGTCTGGCCAGTTTCCTCTTCCTCCCACCCACCC
>SJXQ01003729.1:103578-140845 GCA_006408695.1 Aepyceros melampus | reverse complement strand
TGCATAGTCGTTCCAACCCTGGTTGCAGATGTGAACATGTGACTCAGACCTAACCAGAGAACTGCATTTCTCTGGTCATAGTGACTGGTCCAGAGATAGGCATGTAATCCCAACTGAGCCAACAGATACCATGGAATTTCTGCAGTGCCTGCTGGGAAGGAGATCTAGAGGATGGTGAGATCGGAGCAGCAGCAGCCATCTTGCCATCATGAGGATACAACCAATGACAAAATGGAAAAGGAGCAGAACCAAAGCAAGAAAGGGAGAGAGTGGACCTGGGAAGTCTAACCGAACCCCTGGATGACAGCCTCGTTTCCAGCTGGATGGTTGAGCTTTCTGTTACTGGTGATGGTTTAGTCGCTAAGTCTTTTCTGACTCTTGCGACCCCATGGGCTGTAGCCTGCCAGGCTCCTCTGTCCATAAGATTTTCCAGGCAAGAATACCAGAGTGAGTTGCCATTTCCTTCTCCAGGGGATCTTCCCAACACAGGGAACAAACCTGAGTCTCCTGCACTGCAGGCAGAAAGAATCTGCCTGCAGTGCGGGAAACCTGGGTTTGATCCCTGGGTTGGGAAGATCCCCTGGAGAAGGGAAAGGCTACCCACTCCAATATTCTGGCCTGGAGAATTCCACGGACTGTATAGTCCATGGGGTCGCAAAGAGTCAGACACGACTGAGTGACTTTCTGTCACTAACAACTGACAGAGAAGTCCCAACCTGGACTCCACTTATCCCCTGGCAGTAAAGACCAGAGGTGCATCTCTCTAACTTTTAAGGGAACTTTTCAGCAATTTGCTCTGAGGTTTATTTTGTTGTGTTTACACTCTTCTTGAGATGCACACAGACCTAGCACCGGTCCCCTGGCCCAAGCACTGCCCTGTGGGAGGGAATTGGAAGGGCACGGAGGCTGACAGGTCCCCCCAGCTTGCTTCTCTCCTTCACGTTCATGGACAGGGACAGGCAAGTAAGGTATTTGCATGACCCTGAGAGTGAACCTGTCCTTAAATTTCACTTACCTGCCGATCATAGCCCGGTGTGGACAGCAGATGACCCACCAGAACCAAGTCGGGCTGCAGGCCACTAGGGGGCACTGTAACTTGATCTCAAGTCCAATCCCGAGTTGCCTACCCCGACTGACCCCTAACAGGCCCCTCAGGGCTTTGCTTTTCCATCCACTTGGTGATAGAGGTGGCAGGGTCCTCCTGGTATAATTCTTCTGAGACTGTTGTCAGCAAGCCGGTTCCAAAGCCCCCAACTCGCCTGTCTCTGGTCAGTCTGAACCTTCGAGGGGCACAGCCGGCCACTGCCTGCTATTTGCTCACTGGGGACCTCGGCGAAACCCAACGTGGGTTTTGCTCTGTGGCTCCTGGCGATGTCTGCCCTGGGAAGAGCCGTTCAAAGAGGGGACTTGTTTCTGCATAGCCTCTGCTGAGGCTCCCGGGATACAGCTGCCCCCAGGTCTGTCCAGGCTAGCAAGTCAGGGCCATGATGCCCCCATTCCCCAGCCTCTCGGTCACAAAGCTGTCCTCCTCTGCCCAGGACCTGAGTACCACACTTGGCACTTTTTGGAGCACTACTCACACCCTAAGTGCTGGATGGCCTGCAGCTAACTAAACCCCGAGCAACATGTCAGACACTCTACAGACCCTGGGGAAAAAGAGAGACAACTTGAAACTCAGAGTGTGATCTGTGGTCAGCCTGCAGGGCATGGAGCAGTGCAGCTCGGGGAACAGCTTCCCTTGCTAACAAAGGAAGCAGCCCATCTCCTCAAGACAGAGGGACCCACATGCCCATGGCTCCCTCCTTCCTGTGCCTCCAGCTCCACAGCCCAAGAGCAGGTCCTGATGTGGAGAGATGAGAAAGAACAGGAGGTGCTGATGGAGAAATCCAAGTTTTTCCAGGTTTCTCTCATCACTGCCACCTGCCCAGGGCATTGATGGGTACCCACCCAGCTCCGTCCTTATCAGCATCACCCCTCACACCATGAGGTCTTAACCAAGTGCTGCCACATGCCCACAGTTATCCTAGGGGGCACAGGGGGCCAGCCTGGCTGGCCACCCCCTCCCCAATCCACAGCCCAGCCCTACCATGAAAGCACTTACTTCTCCACTCCCAGCCTCTGCCTCCTCCCGCAGTGACAACAGGACCATCCATTCATTAGACTGTTGTGATCACACATGGCCAGCACTTAGTGGGGAGTTGGCACAAGCTCAGCAGACTCAAGTAGCTATGTATCAGGGTCTCGGCGAGGGTCACGGACTTCACTAGCACTTGGCCCAGGAGTGATTCCAGGGAGAATCGTCCAAAGACTGAACATAGCACTGTGCTCTGTGGTGTCACAGAACAGGATGGAAGAAGGGGCTGGTCAGCCTGGCAGCGGGTTGGGGGGTGGATTTCTGGGAGGGGGTGTAGCCTAGGGGCAGACAGAGAAACCCAAAGGCAGGGTGACGATGCCTGCCTGTCGGGCAAGGGTGGTAGCCAGAGCAGCCAGAGGGAAGGTAGGGAGGCCCCCAGTTCCTGCTCTGAAAGGCCATAGGATCCCCCAGAGCTGGGAAGGGCAAGGCCTTACCTGAGGGTCCAGGGGACGAGAAGTCTGTCAGCACTGAGACTGTAGGGTGGTCAGGAGAAGGACCGGCTGCAGGAGCCACAGGAAGGTAAATTCTGGGGCTCCTGAACCCATCCATCACCACGTACCAACCTCCCCACCAGAGACAAGGTTTCAGGTTAGAAGAATACAGAGGGCGGGCTTCAGGGTTATAAGGGTCAGCCTCCCATCACCAGGTTCCAGCCCAAGTCTTTCATGCCCCAGGTACTGGGAGTGCAACTATTAACGTTTAGGGAGATAAACCTCTGTTGTGGGGCGGTCTGTGCATTGTGGGATGTCTAAGAGTATCTCTCCCCTCTGCCCCATCCCCACACCTCCCCCCCATTGTGACAACCGAAATGTCCCAGACAATGTCCCTTAGGAGGCAGAATAGCCCCTGGTGGAGAACCACTGGATTAGTGAGAGGACAGTTAAGGTCTTCTCGTCAAAGGAGACAAAAATAATAAATGTTCTTCCGTTCTTCACAAATATTTATTAGGCAGTTACCCTGTGCGGGGCACAGGTAACATGTAGAGTTCACAGTGTGACATCGTTCATCTACAGCAGAGGAGGCCCTCGGATGCACCCAGATGCTTAGTTCCTTAAATCTTGCTCCACGTCTACCATCCTCTTAGCTAGGAAATGCAATCTTCAGGAAGCAGCGTACCATCTCCTGGAAATCGTCCCCAAGCCCAGAGTTGGGGGCCCAGGGCCCCTCCCCACTCCTCTGAGTACCCTCAGCACCGAGTCAGTTGGGCCTTCTCTGCCGGACCTGAGTCTTTTCATCTTTACTGGAGTATAGTTGATTTAACACTTCATGTTAGTTTCTGCCTGCACAGCAAAGCAAATCAGTTATACACATACATATATCCACTCTTTTTCACTTTATCTTGTTTTATTTTTGGCTGCACTTGAACAACAGCAACAGCATGTGGGAGCTCAGTTCCCTGACCAAGCTGTCCGTGACCAAACTCTGCATGTCCCGGGGCCCTTTCAATGGACGCCCAGAGTCCTAACCACTGGACCACAAGGGAGGGAATCCCCTGTCCACTCTTTCTAAGGTTCTTTTCCCATATATCATTACCGAGTACTGAGTAGAGTTCTCTGTGCTAATACCATAGGTCCTTATTAGTTATCTGTTTTATATGTTTGTTGTTGTTTTTCAGTTGCTAAGTTGTGTCCAACTCTTTGCAACGCTATGAACTGCAACATGCCAAGCTTCCCCATCCTTCATTATCTCTTGGAGTTTGCCCAAACTCATGCCCACTGAGTCTGTGATACTATCCAATCATCTCATCCTCTTTCATCCCCTTCACTTCCTACCTTCAATCTTTCCCAGCATCGAGGTCTTTTCCAATGATTCAGCTCTTTGCATCAGGTAGACAAAGTATTGGAGCTTCAGTTTCAGCATCAGTCCTTCCAATGAATATTCAGGGATAATTTCTTTAGGATTGATTGGTTTGATCTCCTTGTTTTCCAAGGGACTCCCAGGAGTCTTCTCCAGCCCACAATTCAAAAGCATCTGTCCTTTGGCTCCCAGCCTTCTTTATGGTCCAACTTTCGCATCCATACATGACTCCTGGAAAAACCATAGCTTTGACCAAATGGACCTTTATGTGCAAAGCGATGTCTCTACTTTTTAATATGCTATCTAGGTTTATCATAGCTTTCCTCCCAAGGAGCAAGTGTCTTTCAATTTCATGTCTGCAGTCACCATCTGCAGTGATTTTGGAGCCCAAGAAAATAAAATCTGCCACTGCTTCCAATTTTATCCCTTTTATTTGCCAAAAAGTGATGGGACAAGATGTCATAATCTTAGTTTTTGAATGTTGAGTTTTAAGCCAGCTTTTTCACTCTCCTCTTTCACACTCATCAAGAGCCCCTTCAGTTCGTCTTCACTTTATGCCATTAGAGTGATATTATCTGCATATCTGAGGTTGTTGATATATATAGTAGTGTGTATATGTCTATTTCAATCTCCCAATTTATCCCTCCCTACCTCTTTCTCCCCTGGTAACCATAAGTTTGTTTTCTATGTCTGTGAATCCCTTTCTATTTTGTAAATAAGTTCACTCATACCATTTTTTTAGATTCCACACATAAGCAATATTATAAGATATTTGTCTTTCTCTGTCTGCCTTCCTTTGCTCAGAATGACAGTCTCGAAGGACCCTGAATCCTTACTCCCCCTACACACACCGTCTGTGTCCTCTTTCAGGCTAAACAAATCTCCCCTGATCTCTTTTTCACTTTGCTGTTTTGTGTAAACTGTTAGCATTAAATGGAAATTAACTTGTAAGAACTCAGCTATTCATCTTGGGGTTTTGTGTGTGTGTTCAATCACTCAGTCATGTCTGACTCTTTGCAGCCCATGGACTGTAGCCCACCAGGCTCCTATCCATGGAATTTTTCAGGCAAGAATACTGGAGTAGGGTGCCATTTCCTACTCCAGGGGATCTTCCCAACCCAGAAATCGAACCCACATGTTTTGCATCTCCTGCATTGGCAGGCAGGCTATTTACCACTCTACCACCTGAGAAGCCCTTGGGGTTTCATGGAAGAGAATAAAGAACCATCACTTTATGAGCTTGTCTCACAGCCCCAGCTCTCCAAACTAGATCTTGGTCCTATTTATTCAGGGCAGACAGAGCTAGAAAACAGAAAAACAGAAGAGGAGGCCTTGGGTTCTGAACCTCCATGGACTCAAATCCAGGGATTGAGTGGTAGTGATTTTTAGTACTTGCCCTTTTTTTCAACCTGTGCCAACATTAGAACCTACACGTACCCCTGTCTTGCCGCAAGGAGCCCTGGAGTCTATCCGCAGATCCCAGGTGGGCAGTGCAGAACCCAGCACTTGGTGTGTGCTCAGCAAAGGTTTGCAAGCTGAAATGAACTGAAGCCAGTACTATTACTTTGTGATTTCTATTAAGCTTTCTGATTTCAGAGAGAAAGCTGCGGTGCTACAATCAACATGAAGCAGTTCTCAGCTTAAGGAAGCCCGTTGTTGATTCCATGACCTCAGCTCAGGGGTCTCCTGAACTTCAGGGACTCCTGAACTTCAGACCCATCAGAGGGCCGACAAATGCTCCTCACATCACCAGCCTGCAACCCCAGCCCCAGGAACAAGGACTCAGGTGACCCTCTGACAATCCACTAACTCCAAAGAGGAAAAATGCCTCCCTCGCTCTCTCCTGGAAGCAACACCAGCAAAGCAAAGCCCAGGTCACCCTCCAGAGGAGGTTGGCCAGCCCATAGGCCCTGTTCAGTGGGGACCTCAGGACCTGCCACATAGAAATGTGGTCCAAGAACTTCCCCCAAAATGGGCAGAGGGAGGGACTGACTCCATATGAGGCCAACATGCCAAGTGCTCTATGCTATTAATTAAAACTTTAAAATGGAGCTCTGGAATTTAATTAACTATCCAAGTGCAAAGAATAGAGGTTTTGAGGGTTTTTTTTTTTTTTTCCTAACACATCTAGAATCCTTCATTAACAGCTGGAAATGTAGATTGCTTCACATAAGCGATGAACAATCAAGCAGAAAAGGCACTCTCATCTCTGAGAGTCACAGTTTCCCCAGCCGTCAGTTACCAATCACCCCTCATTGGAGAAGGGCATGCCAGCCAGGGCACCTCAGGTGGCCCAGAGTGCAGCAGCTGGAGCAGGGGTCCCAGCAGACTGCAGCTGCTGGGAGATGCCAACTGCAAGCCAGCAGGAGAGCTCACAAAATGGCCAGCAGTTGATGGGACCACCCACATCTGGTTCCCCCACCCTCACCACAGCAAGATGAGAGTGGAGGGGGGGAGGATTGTGAAGAGGGACAGCCAGTATCAACATCTGGCTTGGAGGAACCCTTGGCTCTGAGGGCTTCCACTGCTGTCCCTTCTCCAGATGAGGGGACAGGCTTGTGAGTTAGGATGAGCTCCTAACTTGAGGCACAGTTCTCCCTGGTCTCAGGTTTCTGTACATCTCAGAGAGGTACCCACAGCTTTGGTTGCAGACTATCTTTCCAAGGGTGTTTAAATAGCAAACAGCATCGTAGGGACAAGGAAACCATCTCTCTCCAGGGCAGAGGGAGGTTTGTCTGCATCAGTAACATAATGTCTCTCTCCAGGGCAAAAGGAGGCAGGTTTGCCTGTAGCTCTTCAAAAAGATGGCCCTAGAAGTCTATCAACAGATGAATGGGTACAGAAATTCTGGTACATAGATACAATGGAATGTTGCTGCTGCTGCTGCTGCTGCTGTTAAGTCGCTTCAGTCGTGTCCAACCCTGTGCGACCCCATAGACTGCAGCCCACCAGGCTCCACCATCCCTGGGATTCTCCAGGCAAGAACACTGGAGTGGGTTGCCATTTCCTTCTCCAATGCATGAAAGTGAAAAGTGAAAGAAGTCTCTCAGTCGTGTCCAACTCTTTGCAACCCCATGGACTGCAGCCCACCAGGCTCCTTCCATCCATGGGATTTTCCAGGCAAGAGTACTGGAGTGGGGTGCCATTGCCTTCTCCAAATGGAATGTTACTTAGCTTAAAAAAAAAAAAATATTTGAATCAGTCTCAATGAGATGGATGAACCTAGAATCCATTGTATACAGTGAAGTTAAGTCAACAAGAGAAAAACATTGTATGTTAACACAAGTGTATGGAATCTAGAAAGATGGTGCTGAGGAACCTATTTGCAGGGCAGCAATGGAGACCCTGACATAGAAAACAGACTTGTGGACACAGTGTGGGCGGGAGAGGGTGGGATGAACCGAGAGAGCAGCATGGAAGCATATACATCACAGTATGTAAAATAGATAGCCAGTGAGAATCTGCTGTGTGATACAGGGACACTGACCCAGTGCTCTGTGACCACCTAGAGGGCTGGGATGGGGAGGGCAGTGGGAGGGAGGTTCAAGAGAGAGGGGACATATGTATACCTGTGGCTGATTCATGTTGATGTATGGCAGAAACCAACACAAAAGTGTAAAGCAAGTATCTTGCAATTTAAAAAAAAAAGTTTTTTTTTTAAAGCCCAAAGTCAGGATCCCACACACACAGCGCCTAGGTCATGCGGTGTCACGCTGCGGGACCGGGGGACAAAGAGGAAACAAGGTGACCAGGGAAGCCAGTGCTGCCTGCTCTGCAAAGAGTTACAATAGCTTTGTCTCTGTGCCAGGGAGACCCTCTCTCGTGTCTTCTGCCAGCATCCATGAAAGGGTGGTTGGGGAAAACATTAGACCATCCACAGTCATTAGCAAGAGACACAGATCCAAGGTCACACAGTCGAGAAATATGCTGCAGGCTGCCCTCCTGCACTGTTGGTGGGCGTGTAAGTAGGTGCAGCCACTAGGAAGAACAGTATGGAGGATCCTCAGAAAACTAAAAGCGCAGTTGCCATATGACTGAGCAATCCCACTCCTGGGAATATATCTGGACTAAACTATAATTCAAAAAGATACATGCGCCTCTATGCTCACAGCAGCACTAATCACAATAGCCAAAACAAGGAAGCAACCTGAATGTCCACTGATGGATGAATGAATAAAGAAGGTGTGGTGCATATATACAGTGGAATATTAATCATCCATAAAAAAGAATGAGATAATGCCATCTAAGCCACATGGACACAACTAGAGACTGTCATACTAAGAGGAGTCAAAAAGAAAGACAGCAGATGAATGGATAAGAAAGCTGTGGTACATATACACAATGGAGTATTACTCAGCTATTAAAAAGAATACATTTGAATCAGTTCTAATGAGGTGGATGACGCTGGAGCCGATTATACAGAGTGAAGTAAGCCAGAAAGAAAAACATCAATACAGTATACTTACACATATATATGGAATTTAGAATGATGGTAATGATAAACCTGTACGCAAGACAGCAAAAGAGACACAGTTGTATAGAATGGCCTTTTGGACTCTGTGGGAGAGGAAGAGGGTGGGATGGGTTGGCAGAGTGGCAATGTAACATGTGTGATATCATAAGCGAAACGAATTGCCAGTCCAGGTTTGATGCAGGATGCAGGATGCTAGGGACTGATGCACGGGGATAATCCAGAGAGAGGGTGTGGGGCGGGAGGGTGGAGGTGGGGGTCGGGATTGGGAGTTCATGTACACTCATGGCTAATTCATGTCAATGTGTAACAAAACGAATACAGTATTGTAAAGCAAAACAAACTAAAAAATAAAAATTAATTAAAAATCAACAATAAAAAAAAATAATAAATAAAAAAAAAAGAAAAAAAAAGAAAGACAAATATCATATGATATCACTCATATGTGGATTCTAAAATATGACACAGATGAACCTATATGCGAAACAGAAACAGACTCACAGACACAGAGAGCAGACTTATGGCTGCCAAGGGGAAGGTGCAGTGGTCGTGGGGTGTGGAATGGGAGTTTGGGGTTAGCAGATGCAAATTATTGCACAGAAAACAGATAAACAACAAGGTCCTCTGTGTAGCAAGGAGCTATATTTAATATTCTTTTAAAAAAGAATATTTTTTAAAATGTACATGTATATGTATAACTGAGTCACTTTGCTATACAGTAGAAATTAAACTACTGCACAAGTGCACTCATTTCACACTCTAGCAAAGTGATGCTCAAAATTCCCCAAGCTAGGCTCTACAGTACGTGAACCGAGAACTTCCAGATGTTCAAGCTGGATTTAGAAAAGGCAGAGGAACCAGAGATCAAATTGTCAACATTTGTTGGATAATAGAAAAAGCAAGAGAATTCCAGAAAAACATCAACTTCTGCTCCATTGACTACGCTAAAGCCTTTGACTGTGTGGATCGTAACAAACTGTGGAAGATTCTTAAAGAGATGGGAATACCCGACCAACTAATCTGCTCCTCAGAAACCTGTATGCAGGTCAAGAAGCAACAGTTAGAACCAGACATGGAACAACAGACTGGTTCCAAATTGGGAAAGGAGTACGTCAAGGCTGTATATTGTTACCCTGCTTGTTTAACTTCTATGTAGAGTACAACATGTGAAATGGCAGGCTGGATAAAGCACAAGCTGGAATAAAGACTGCCAAGAGAAATATCAATAACCTCAGATATGAAGATGAGACCACCATTATGGTAGAAAGCAAAGAGGAACTAAAGAACCTTGAGATGAAGGTGAAAGAGGTGAGTGAAAAAGCTGGTTTAACAACCTAGATGTCCATCAGCAAATGAATGGATAAGAAAGTTTTGCTACATATACACAAAGAAATATTACTCAGCTATTAAAAAGAACACGTTTGAATCAGCTCTAATGAGGTGGATGAAACTCGAGCCTATTATACAGAGTGAAGTAAGTCAGAATGAAAAGCACCAATACAGTATATTAGTGCATATATATGGAATTTAGAGAGACAGTAATGACAACCCTATATGTGAGACAGCAGGAGACACAGATATAAAGAACAGACTTTTGGACTCTGTGGGACAAGGCGAGGGTGGCATGATTTGAGAATAGCATTGAAACATGTATATTACCATACATGAAATAGATCACCATTCCAAGTTCAATGCATGAAACAGGGCACTCAAAGCTGGTGCACTGGGATAATCCAGAGGGATGGGATGGGGAGGGAGGTAGAAGCGGGGTTGGGGATGGGGGACACATGTACAGCTGTGGCTGATTCAGGGTAGTGTTGGCAAAAAAAAAAAAAAAAAAACTCACAACATTGTAAACTAATTAGCCTCCAATTAAAATAAATAAATTATTATTTTTTTTAAGTTGGCTTAACTCAACATTCAAAAAACAAAGATCATGGCATCTGGTCCTATCACTTCATAGCAAATAGATGGGAGAACAATATAAACAGTGACAGACTTTATTTTCTTGGGCTCCAAAATCACTACAGATGGTGAATGCAGCCATGAAATTAAAAGACGCCTGCTCCTTGGAAGAAAAGCTATGACAAACCTAGACAGCATATTAAAAAGCAGAGACATTACTTTGCCAACAAAGGTCCATCTAGTCAAAGCTATGGTTTTTCTAGTAGCCATGTATGAATGTTAGAGTTGGACCATAAAGAAATCTGAGCACTGAAGAATTAATGCTTTTGAACTGTGGTATTGAGTCCCTTGGAATGCAAGATCAAGCCAGTCAACCCTAAAGGAAATTAACCCTGAATATTCATTGGAAGTACGAATGCTGAAGCTGAAGCTCCAATACTCTGGCCACCTGATGCGAAGAACCAACTAACTGGAAAAGACCCTAAGCTTGGGAAAGATGGAAGGCATGAGGAAAAGGGGACAGAGGATGAGATGGTTGGATGGCATCACCGACTCGGTGGACATGGATTTGAGCAAGCTCCAGGAGATGGTGAAGGACAGGGAAGCTGCTGTCCATGGGATTGCAAAGAGTCAGACACAATTGAGAGACTGAAGGACAACAACAAAGAAATTAACACAACATTGTAAATCAATTAGGGTTTCCCTCATAGCTCAGTTGGTAAAGAATCCACCTGCAATGCAGGAGACCCTGGTTCGATTCCTGGGTTGGGAAGATACCCTGGAGAAGGGATAGGCTACCCTCTCCGGTATTCTTGGGTTTCCCTTGTGGCTCAGCTGATAAAGAATTGCCTGCCATGCGGGAGACCTGGGTTCTATCCCTGGGTTGGGAAGACCATTTGGAGAAGGGAAAGGTTACCCACTCCAGTATTCTGGCCGGAGAATTCCATGGACAGAGGAGCCTGGCAGGCTACAGTCCATGGGGGTCGCAAAGAGTCAGACACAACTGAGTGACAAAGCAGAGCACAGCACAGAATTGAGCTTCTCCATCTTATGCTGCAAAGAATACAATTAATCTGCTTTCGGTATTGACCATCTGGTGATGCCCATTTATAGAGTCATCTCTTCTCCTCAGCTCAGCAGAGTCCCCCAGTCTGAAAGCCTCCCTTCCCTTCCACAGTCCTTTGGGCTCTTGGGTGCACAAGCCATGGACATCTGGATTCATGGGGTCCTGCCCAGCCCTGCAGCAGGAAATGGAGCTCTGACCTCTAATGTGAGAGCCAGAACCTGCAGACTCCCAGGGGCTTACTACCCGGCTCCAGGCCCCTCCTGGTAGCAAACACAGTGGGGACTTTGTTCTGTTTTCTGCTGAATCCCCGGTATCCAGAAGAATACCTGGCACCCAAGAGATGCTAAAAAACTGGAAAATTGGGAAAGGGGAGGGAGCGATGAAGGCGGGATAGAGAGAGGAGGGCCGAGAGTCAAGGGCAGGAATGCTTGGAGACCAAGACGGGCTTTTCAGCCAAATCTCAGGACCAGGAAAGCTCAGGGTGGGGAACGTGCCACCTGCAGCCTGCTCAGCCTCTGCTGTGCCCACTTGCCAGGCCCGCTCACGAGTGCCCAAGCCCTCAGTGCTCGGCCTCAGGCTCCCCATGGCAGCACCCAGGAACACCGTGCTGAGTGAGCCTGTGGATGAAGGAAGGACTAGCCAATGCGGCCTCGCTGAGAGCCTACAGGTGCGGGGCCCGGATGATGCACTCCTGGGCTAGAGGCAGCCACAGATTCCAGAACTGTCCATGTTTCTGCTCAGAGGGGACACAGGGATAAAGAGTGTCGTGCACACCTAGGCTCTTAATGAACACCTGACAAGGAAGTCGGCTCAGAGAACAGAGATGCCTTGCCCAGGAGCCAGCTTTTAGAAAGTAGGGGAGGTGGGATGCAGCTACCAGCCCTCCTGTTCCCTCAGGATGCATCCCATCCCAGGGTGGGGCTCTGCCCTCTGGGTAGAACAGGCTCTGGGCTGGTGGCCTGCGAGCGGCAGAAAAAATGAATCCTCCAGCAGCAGTCTCTTGATGGGCTATTAAGCTGCAGAGGCCACGTCCTGCCGAGGCATCTTGGGCCCTAATGTCACCTTATTAAGCTTTTCTGCTGCCATGAAAGGTTATTCACATCCAGTCTCCGCTCACAGGGCCCGCACCACACGTGGCGCAAGTGCTGAATAATTAAAGGGAAAACAGTTCCCCAGCAGAACCATGTGACCTTCTCCAGGAAGACACGGCCCCCGGGGCACAAGCTTCTGACCATGGGTGACCCCGCAGCTGGGCTGCTCCTGCTCACCCAGCCCCCAGTTCAGAGCAGCCGGAGGCAGCAGACAAGGGATGAGGACCATGCCCCCCTCTGTGTCCCCCAGATGATCCTTGATTCACTGAAAACACAGTTTGGGGACTGTGTTTTCATTGCAATGCTTTCTGATGGGTTTGGTTTGGGATTTCAGAGAGATAAAGATTTTTTTTTTTTTTAATCAAACTGTCAGGCTACCTGCCTGCCTCACCCTTGCGGGGCAGTGGGGACCTGGCCAGCTCTCTGTCCCCTGACCTGACCTCTGGCCCTGGGGAGGGAGTTTCCTTGGCTTTTGTCTGATCTGACAGGCCAGCTGGCTGTCTGTGACACAAACCCAAGGGCTCACCTGGCAGTGTGTGTGTGTGTGTGTGTGTACGCGAGAGCTCTGATCTAGGGCCAGGAGATACAGGCAGGGGACTCCCCTCCTAACACGCACACACACCATTGTCTGCAGCCTCTGAGGTCCACAGGTAAATCAGATGAGGCCTTGGGAATCACTGGACTCACTGATCACCCAGCCACGAGCACTGGTCCTTTGGGTTTGGGCCCTGATGGACCCCAGTACTTCTCTCAGGTCTGTAGTGTGTCCATGTCCTGTGCCCTCCAAGATTTCTGCAAGTCCCTGAGGTTTCCATCTTCAGATTCCATCCGCTCGAGTCCTGGCCTTCTCCAAGCTCTCCAGCTCACTGTCTCTCCCATCTCTTTCCTCTTTCGTCTCCAGGATGGAGCTTCCCTGACTCTGTGCCCCCGGGTACCAGACACCTCAACGCATCAGTCCTTTCTTCCGAAGGCTTTTGCAGGGGAAAAGTGGAGGGGATAAGTGGAACCAGCCCAAGTGGAAGAGCAGACATCCCTTAGCCATCCAGCTACTTCTCAAAGGCAGGGGTCCCTGGAGGAGTCTCCTGGGTTGTGAAACAATCAAAAGCACCCGCGAGTCCTGATCTTCATGGCAGGCCCAGTCACCTCTGCTCCATCAACCTCATGGCTCATGTCCTCTGCATGATCTGGTTCTTCCCACAGGCCAGAGCAATTTACCTGAATCATTTATCATGGCATAAAGTGAGGAGAAACGTGGAATCCTGGGTGGCCTTTCCCAACCACTGCCTCTTAAAAGTTTTCCTGGGAGCCACCAGCTCTTAGCTGGACTGGGAGTTCTGGGAGGATCCCGTCCCTAGAGCCCACCCACCTCCCACTCCCCATAGGTCTTCAGTAGACTTTATCCTAAAGTAAATTTAATGTTGGAAATTAATTCAAATGAACCGTCGAAGCCGTTATGTAAGCAGCTTACTTCTAAAGACCTGGGCCAGAAAGGGCACCTTAGGAGGCATTTACAGAAGCTCAGAGATAATGATCTGCTGCGATGAGCAGCCCCACGTCTGCACCAGGCCTTCCAGTGCAGCTGTGGAAGGCAGAGTGGGGCACTCAGCACAGGGCAAGCCAGAGCAGGGCCACATGGGAGCCCAGGGGCTCCCATCACCCACCAGTAGACCCTGCAGACGTGGGGAGACCAAAAACAGAAGCAAAACAGGAGATGTTTATAAACCAGACCTAGCACATGCCTGCCAGCCCCTCTACAGGGGCTCCAGGCTTGAGAACCAAGCTTCTCTGCTCTCTCTCTGCTCCCTCCCTGCCCTCACAGGTCCAGCCCCTCTGCTGTCCATAAACTGCTCTGCCCACAGTAGGAAATTTCCTGCAGGACATTTTTATTTCACAAGGGAATTTCCTTCCTGTCCTTTGCATGCCTATAATTCAAGCTTACCCCTCATTTCTTCTGGGTCGCACTGAACAGAACTTCTCAGAAATGTTTCCGGCACTCAGTAGGCACAAAGAAAAATGGTTACTGAAAAAAAGAGACGCAAATAGCCATTACATGTTATGTTCAACCTCCCTACTAAGCCCAGAAATGGAAATTAAAATATGATTCCTTTTCACCTTTCAAATTGATCAAAAATTTTTAATAAATTAGAAAGAGACTATTCCAGGCAGATAGAAATAGAGTGAAACAGACACTCAGAGA
Organism: Aepyceros melampus; assembly: GCA_006408695.1. Classification (NCBI taxonomy): domain Eukaryota; kingdom Metazoa; phylum Chordata; class Mammalia; order Artiodactyla; family Bovidae; genus Aepyceros; species Aepyceros melampus. Next base: position 126,184 of record SJXQ01003729.1, on the reverse strand, counting down.
CACTCAGGATGGGAAAGTAAATTGGCATAACCATCTGGAAAACAATCTGTCACTTTGTATCTATCAGCCAGGACAGGCCAGGGTGTGCTACAGAAAAAACAACCAAACATTGCAATGGCTGGTAAGAAAGTTTTGATCCATTCTTAAATCACATGTCTGAAGGAGTATGGTTGCTATGCAGGGGGAGAGGGTAGTTTGCAGGTCATAGTGGTCCTCACTCAAGGGCCCACATCCACAAAGCAGGAAATACCTAGAATGTGGCAGCCTCTGTGCAGAAGAAAAGGAATTTGGCAGAGCAAGAATTGCCTCCAAACATCTGCCCAGTGGTGACATGGATCACTCACTTCTGCTCATATTTCATTAGCCAAAGAAAATCATATGCTTTGATTTCTAACACAGATATGGGATGACTGGCTGGAGAGACGGAAGGATGGATAAGTAGGTAGATAGATGGATGGATGGATAGATACTTAGATAGAGAGATGTATAGGTGGGTGAGTGGATAGACAGACGCACAGGTAGATAGATATAGATACATAGACGGGTAGATGGATGGGTAGATGGATAGACAGACGCATGGGTGGGTGGACAGATGGATAGACACATAGTTGGGTGGATGGATGTGCAGATAAAGAGAGAGAGATAATTGGATACATAGATGTATGTTCTTAAGAGCATGGATTTTGGTCTGTTTTTTCATGGCAATAGTTTTTATGTTTGAACATCATTTGGTGTAGAGTATACTTTTTGAGGCTTCCCAGGAGGCACAGTGGTAAAGGATCTGCCTGCCAATGCAGGAGACACAAGAGATGCAGATTTGATCCCTGAGTCGGGAAGATCCCCTAGAGAAGGAAATGGCAACCCACTCCAGTATTCTTGCCTGAAAAATTCCATGTACAGAGGAGCCTGGTGGGCTACGGTCCAGGGGATCACAAAGAGTCGGACACGACTGAGTAACTGAGCACACACACACACTTTTTTAAAGGAAAAGATAGATAGATGGAGGAGAGGTGAAAGAAAAAGCAATAACAAAATCAAAGGTGAAGGCAGAACTGAGAGAAAACCTGTCAGTGGGAGAATGGTCCAGAGGAAAGGTATGTAATCTCTTAAGGGCTGGATGGTATAGGGAAGAGAAGACTACAGCCAGGCCAGGATGACTGGCCCAGGCACCGTAAGTGACCAGAGGTGGACATAATCCAGCAAGATCCATCCATGAGAGCTGCTTCCTCAACGCGGCCAGAAGAAATGTCTCCTCCCCCGGGGAATGAGACTCCCCTCCACTCTGGGGGAGGCTCCCCTGGGGCCAGGTGGGGCTGAGACCTGGAGGTCAGAACTGAGCTCCAGTTGTGCAGGCAGCTGGCCGAGCCTAGATTCCAATTACCTGGGCCATATGGGGTGTGTGTGTGTGTGTGTGTGTGTGTGAGAGAGAGAGAGTCTGTATGTGTCTGCCTGTCTGCATGTGAGCATATATGAATTTGTATGTTTTCACGTGTGCACATACACATTCTTTCTTTCCTTCATGCCTCTGTTTATTTATTTGATTTTGCACAAGCTGCTTTGATGCTTTCAACTGAAAAAAATCCCAGCCAACCCACACATGAGACAGCAAGCCTACCTTCCAGGAACGTCTTGTGCTTAAGACAAGGACTGGTGCTGAAAGCGTCTGGAATTCTGAGAATCCAGAGGTCACATGAGCCTCTACTGCTTCTGCCGCGGCCCTTCCCTGAACCTCAGTTAATCCTCGGCCAGAGCTGAGAATCTGAGCTCAGAAGTCTAACCTTCATCTCCAATAGCCAAATCGAGACGCATACACACAGGCACACACACACACAGTCATTCTCACACAGACAAGATACAGACACACACATCTATGAGGGGCTTCCCTGAGGCTCAGATGGTAAAGAAACTGCCTGCAGTGTGGGAGAACTGGGTTCAGTCCCTGAGTTGGGAAGATCCCCTGGAGGAGGGCATGGCAACCCACTCCAGTCTTCTTGCCTGGAGAGGAGCCTGGCAGGCTACAGTCCATGAGGTTGAGTCAAACACAACTGAGCAACTAAGCACGCAGCACACAGAGGCCCGGGCAAGGCTGTGGAGCACCTGGGCACCACTCCACCTACCTGACGCAGCAGAGGCCTTGAGATTGCCTGAAAGGCCAAGTTTGCATGAGGAAATCCACATTTTCCTCCCAATACGGGCCTAGCACTCGAGCAAAGCCTTTCCCAAGCTGACATCGGCCTCCACACAGAAGGGGGCCTCAGCATCACACCCACACCCCACCTTCCTCCCTCTCTCCAGCCACCTGCCAGCTCTGGCTCCACAGGAGTGACTCTGGTAACAACCAGACTCACGGGCAGAACCCCACACTACGACTCTCACACACGCGTGCGTACATTCCAGGGAAGAACTAAAACCCCTTCTTCTGTTGCCATGGCAACGCAGCGCAGCGCTGTGGCGACCGCTTTCATTGGAAGCGCTTATTTGGCTGAAGCCCCAGGAATCATCAGCAGGAGATCAGGAACATTAAAACCCAGCAGGGACCGCAGCGCATCTTGGAGGAGACGCGACAGAAAGGACAGTCCCTCAGAAAACGCTGTCAACGAGAGCAAGAGCCGTCTTCGCCGTCTGCTGAGTGATGGCAGCGCAGCAGGCCCGGGCTGAATGTCCCACTGAATCCTTCCCTGGCTCATTTCTCCCATTTTACAGATGGGGAAGCGAGGCTTGCAGAGGTTAAAGAGGTGGCCCAAGTCCACACAGGATCTAAAGCCATCTCAGAATGACTCCAGAGTCCACCATGCCCCTAAGCCCTGTGATGGGCCTCATGGCTCCTGAAAGTCACCAGCAGCAAGACCCCAGGAGCCCCGGTGCCTGCAGCTCTAGAACAGCAACTCATCTCCCAGGACACCCCAGTTCAGCTGGCCAGAGGGCCTGGGCTGGGCTGACCTTCAACATCAATAAAATCTACATCCAGGTTGCCACTGGTTTCCTCCCCTGGGCCGTCTGCCCCTGCCCCTAAGGCTTCTTCCGGCCACCCAGTGTCCACCCTCCAACCTGCTGTGAGCCTAGTGACCCCTGGTGGCAGCTAGGGGGCACTGCACTGAGATGTGGGCCTCCTCCCAGACCCCACACAAGGCACCAGTCCCAGGGGCTCCCTTGGGAGAATCTCCTGGAAGGTGCTTACAGCAGGGCAGGAGGGGAAACTTAGCTGGCACCCAGCATGTTTTAAGGTGATCAGGAGTGAACAGAGAAGCCAATAAGCACCCTCAGCATCTGCTGGAACCTGAAATGCTGTCTCATTTCAGTAAGTGGGCTGAGGCCCGTGGTCCTTCCCAAAGGCACCAAGTGATTCTGCAGGCATAGGATCCCATGCCAGATCCCAGGCAAGGTCTTAGATGGAGGAGGCCCTGGATACCCACAGGAAGGGACCCCAGACCCCAAAGGTTGATGCTGGTGCCGGCTCACTGCAGGCTCCCCAGAAGCCACCCTCAATTCAAGCCCCCCAAAACCCCTGCTTGCTCTGCAGCAGGATGTCTGTGCACAGATGGTGCTGGGCTGTGGTGCTGGATGCGAACACTGAGTCGCACCCAGCGGACGGTGCAGACGCAGCCACCACAGCGGCAGCCACGAGAAGGGGCCTTTCACCCAAATGTTTATCCACCCGTCACTCTAAAGTTCTTTCTTCAAAGCCCCTGGCATTTACTCAGTTGGCATCTGATTAAATTTTCCCTGCTTGAACTATCAGATGTGCAAGTCCGTGTTATTCCAAATAAGAGGACTTACAATTCAAACAGCGAAGGAGCAGTGTGCAGAGTGACCGCCGTCCCCAGGGGGTGTCAGACCCAGAAGGCTGCCAGCCTGTCTCGGCCCATCCTGCAGAGCTGTCCATGGGGAGCCTGGTGGTGCCAATGGCTCCTCTGTGTCCCGCTCTGCAGGGACCTGGGCCAGTAGGGGCTCTCAGGGCTGGGGGAAGACTCTGAGGGGCCCACACCCTGGTCCCAGGACCCAGGTCTCTGCTGCTGGAATTGTGGGCTCTGGTATCCTAGGGTCCCAGGACCACAGCAGCCCCACATGGGACCCTGCAGAGACCAGAGATATCTGCAGGTTCCCACGTCTTTACCAAACATGGGGAACCAGGCTATCCCTACCCCCTTGGCTTGCCATGCCTTTGGTGAGCAGCACTCAGTTTGGGTGGGAGCCACAGCCTGTCCCTTTACACGTCCCTCCCGGAGAAGTCAGGGCAGGCTAGCCTGGGTAAGTAGGTGGCATCCCCCACCCCAGGCTGTGGGTCACCCAGACAAGAGAGGCGCCATGGAGAGAGAAGACCAAGTGGCTCTGAGGCTCAGACCTTCATGCAACCCCCAAGGTCCTGGGCAGAGCCTCCTTTCCGGAAAAGACAGGCCCCCGGAAGGCACTTTAGTAGGTCCATGGGGGAAGGGAGGAGAGAACGACATGGATCCAGGGGTCAGAGCACAGTCTGCTACTATTGTGACCTTGGGCAGGTTCCCTCCGTCTGATCCTCCTGTTTCCCCATCTCTTCAATGGAATCAAAGTGGCTCTTCCTCACAGGTTGTTTGAGGACCAGATGTACAGCTCACTGTGAGCTCCACACGAGAGCCGCTCAGTGAGGTTCACGTGTGGCCTTCCTCCAGACTCTTCTGGAGGCCCCTCTCCCCTCGAGGCTGCCTTGGTGGTCAGCCAGGGGACAGCCGCCCTCCCTCCCCACCTAAGACTCGGCCTGGCCCCAGTCCCACCCAGCACATTGCTCCACTTCTGCTTCTGGCTTCATGAGGCAGATCTCCCCGGACCCCTGCTGCCCCTCCCCCAGTTTTTTTTCCTACCAGCTCCCTCCTCCAGATTCAGGGACACACTTCTGCTCATCTTGGGGAAACTTGAGACTTTGGAGAGGGGGTGAATGAAAGAGAACAGTCTCACGGGGCCCAGCGGAAACAGGAAGAGAGCATGAGTGGGTGAAGGGCCCTTGTAAAGGCCCCCATGTGGTTCCAGGGCTGTACCAGTGAGTCACTTTGAAGGCTATTGCAATCATTCAAAGGCTTCCCTGGTGCCTCAGACAGGAAAGAATCCACCTGCAAGGTGGGAGGTCTGGGTTAGATCCCTGGGTTGGAAAGATCCCCTGGAGGAGGGCACAGCAACCCCACTCCAATATTCTTGCCTGGAGAATCCCCATGGACAAAGGAGCCTGGTGGGCTACAGTGCATGGGGTGGCAAAGATTTGGACATGACTGAGGGGCTAAGCACAACACAGCAACCATTCTGAGCAGCACAGTCCTCAGGAAATAGGAGGGGAGAATGGCACTGGCCAATCAGACCACACTCCCTCTGCGAGTACCAGGTGGGCAGCCTCAGAATGCCATGCAGCCCACCTGGGCTGCCAATTGGCAACCTCTTTGTCTGACCCCCGGGAACCTAGAGAGGTGAATGGCATCAGCAGGCCCCCAGACAATGCTGGAGAGAATCTGGGGCCCCAGAATCTTCAGGGAGAGAGTCTGGAAGAATCTGGGGCCCCAGCCAGAGAGAACGCTCCTGCTGGAAAACTGGGTGAAAGGTAGTGACCAGGCTCCCAGCACACTACTGCAAAGTCTCCCCAAGTCAGCAAGGCTTGCAAATGTGACTAAGTTTCCCAGAGATGCCAGAAACTTTGCCATGGTGACAAGGAGCTCACAGAGTCTGGATTCAGAGAGTGATTTAACCCCAGGGTGGGAGCATGACTCCCTCTATAACCGGGCCACATCGGGGCTCCAGGCCATCTGCTCCCAAGCATTGGCTGATCTCCCCCAGCTCTCAAGTCCGCCTGGAGTCAACAAAGTCTCTGAGGTTCACGTTCATCAGTGCTTGACACTCTGGCTCCAGCCACACCCCTCAAACCTAAGAAGAGCCACAGTCATAGTGTTAAGAAGGATAATTGCCATTTACAAGTGTCTGTGACAAGCCAGGAACTTGGCATCAGGTCACCGAATACTGCACTAAACCCACATGAGCTGGGTGCTACTCTAAGTTCATTCTCGCTATTATTAGTGACCCAACTTAGAAATGAGAAAACCAAAGCCACAGGGAATTTGAATAACTTTCCCTGGAAGCAGCTGGACCAAAATGCAGACTCAGACTCACCTCTGACCTTTGCCTGGGAGAAAGTCCCAGGTGCAACCCCACCTGCAGGCTGGGCCTGTGATCCTGATCAGCTGCCCAGGATGGAAGTTGGGGGTCACCATGAAGCCCTCCTTGGCACAGGACCCAAGCCCAGAACCACAGTCCTAACTGGTAGTGGCTGGTCCCCCCTGCCCCCAGATCCCCTCCAATAGCCTCAGATTTCTGCCAGGCCCAGGGCAAACTCCCAAGAGAAACACACACTGGGACCCATTGACGTGCCAGCCAGCCCACCAGGGCATCTCACCTCACTTGGGTGCTGGGCCAGCCAAAGCCAGTGAGATCCTCTCGGGCACAGCTGGAGGTGCAACCACCAAGCACTCACAGTGCTCCTGGGGGCTTTACTGAGCACCTGCTGTACATCAGCACGTGGGTCAGAGGCTCTGTTTACAATCCCTGCTCTCCTGGGACTCTCAACTCAGCAGACAGGGGAGGACAGGACTGAATAGACAATTCTACAAGGGGATTAGAGCTGCTATTCAGGACATGAGAAAAAGGGAGGGACAGAGAAAAGGAGAGGCACAGGGGTGAAGTTTACACTGCAGGGGAGCAGACTGTGTCCCACCAGAGAAGATGGGACCAGGGCCAGTCCCACCCTAGGACACCCCAGGACACTGTGCATACCTCCCCCTCAATTTCCAGTTAAAATTTCCTCTAGTCACAGGGCATAGGTTCTAGACTCCTTCTCAGGCCCCAACTTGGCACCTGGAACATCCCCTTCTGCAGCGCCTTCCCCTCGCAGCCCCTCCAGCCAGCCCAGCAGAGACCACTCGGCCCTGTAACCAGTCCTGGCCTGCCTGGGATACCATGCCCTCTGTCTATCTGTCTGTCTGTCTGCACCCAGCCTCTTCCTGGCCTTCCCACCCTAATCTCCAGGAGCACCCCTCCCCAAGCAGCCCTATCAGTCAGCCCCAACCAGTCAAGAGTCTAGACTCTTCCAAATTGTTCCTGAGAGCACATCTGTATGTCTAAGGCCATGCTTCACTTCTTTCCGATGGAAGAAGGGGCTGCAGTGTGTCGGGGTTCAGACCCCAGACTGGGCATGGTGGCCCATGGAACCTGTTCAGGTGAAGGCAGGAGTGAGAAGAACTCTCTGACCATCCCCTGAAGCAGGTCCAAAGGCCCTCCTGTGATGGGGACCACCCCCCATGCCTGGAGGACAGAAGCATCCACATCCCCAAGACAAGGGGATCCCAGATCGCAGGAGTGATCTGAACAAACAGCCCCACCTTGGTTCACCACCCTAAGTCCACACGCTTGTCCCATTACATTTCCCCATAACTTTTCACTCCTCATTCAACCTAACATAAAAACACTCAGGCTTCATCGTTTCTTTGAGTCTTCATTTTCTTATAAAGGTTCCCACATCACATAAAACTTATATTGAATAAACCTGTATGCATTTCTCTTGTTTGCTACGGAGTCCCAGCGGACACCCTAGAAGAGTGGAAATAAAGGTGTTGTCTTCTCCTACAGGTGAGATCCCACTCAGGGGACACAGAGAGGGGAGCAGGCGGGCAGCAGGTCCACACCTGCCTCACCTTAGCCCCTCCGAAATGAGTTTGTGATGCAGGTGCTTTTATTACCCTTATTCACAGACTGGGGAAGGGGCTCCAAGACTTTAAATAACTGTTCCAGGGTCACACAGCAAGTATCAGCAGAGCGGGGTTTGAACTCAGTGTTGGTTCACACACTGGCTCCATCCCACAGAGGGCGAGCAGAGACAGAAGCTAGAAGCTGGCACTCCAAGTCAGCAGCGCAGGCATAGGGAGAGGAAACTGACTCACGCAGCTTATCTTGGGGCCAAAAGACCAAAGTATCCCCAGATCCACCCTCCAGAATCTTAAAAGTTCATAGAGGCCTTGATGGGACTCATATGGTCTTAACAATACATATCTCTTGGGGCTGTGTGCCTAGAAACTGCAAGAATGGTGTCCAAGCAGACATCCAAGGACAGGAAGGGGTACAGATCCTCTGATGACCAAGGTCCAGCTCGAGGGTCACCCAGGGGTCACGTCCTCACAATGACCGAATCCAAGGGCTTCTCTGTCCTCTGTGTCTCTGCCACAGTGTCCAGTTCACCTCGTCCAGAGTCTCACACACACACATAACACAATGTCAGCACTTCCGGGCTAGTGTCATGCTTCTCAAAGGCAGAGGCTGCTCTGGTGCCCAGGCTCAGGGATGGAGGCACTGTGCCAGGCTAGGAGTAAAAGTCCTCCAAACTGCAAATCCCTACAAAGGCTCACATCTCTTTCACATTCTTAGGGCTTGGGTGGGCTACCCAGGTGGCACCAGTGGTAAAGAATCTGTCTGCCAAAGGAGGAGACATGAGAGACTTGGGTTCAAGCCCTGGCTGGAAGGATCCCCTGGAGAAGGGAATGGTACCCCACTCAGCATTCTTGCCTGGAAAACACCAGGGACAGAGAAGCCTGGTGGGCTGTCATCCATGGGGCCGCAAAGAGTCAGACAAAACTGTGCAACTGAGCATGAAACAAAAGGCTTGTACCTTATCGGTCACAGGCTCTGGGACAACTCCCAAGAACCTTGGTGTTCTGGGCCTTGCTCTTTTGTGGGTCCACTGCCCGTCCTCTTCCTCACAGATGGTCCAGCCAGGCCTGCAGAGCATCCTCGGCGGAGGCCAGTCTCCGTGTGCGAACACTGTATCACCCACGTAAGGCTCTTCCACTGATGCGGGGAGGGAGCGTGGGGACAGATCCTGAGCTGCCATCCCACGGCACGTAGCGGGTGCTGTGCGTGTACCCTCGGGGATGCACTTGAAACGAGGTCCCTATGCCCCCTCCCATAGGAAGGCAAACTGATTTTAGTTACCAGAAACCTGTACTTGTCAGTCTTTTCCATGAATCTCCTTGAAGATGAAGACTTTTATCAGGAACACTTTTCCAAAAACATGAAAGTAAAACAAAAATTGTCCTTAAATGACAAAAAAAAACCTTCTTTGATTTTTAATTAGAGGATAATCACAATATTGTGTTGGTCTTTGCCATATACCAGCATGAATCAGCCACAGGTATACATATGTCCCTTCTCTCTTAAACCTGCCTTCCACTTCCCTCCCCATCCCAGCCCTCTAGGTTGTCACATTAAAATAGTCATGGACATGTACACCCATGGCGGATGCATGTTGATGTGTGGCAAAACCAATACAATACTGTAAAGTAAAAAATAATAATAATAAATAAATAAACAGAAAGAAAAAAATCTGATAAGACTTCATAATAATGAAATTGGATTGTTTCTGTGATATACACTTCAAAATTATAACTATAACATTATATCAGGACATATCAGATTTTTAGAAATTTCATACAAATATACCCTAAAGAAAGTTGAGTATCACTCCTCATTTGACAATGCTTCCTGTGTAATTTAACGTATGAAATAAGCCTAATTAGTTTACCATCTCTCTTTTATAAGGGGAGAAAAACACATCTTTTGAGATGTTCCAAGGACCTTCTGGAAAATCCCAAAGTTCAACATCAACAAAACTTTTGTTTAGAATTTATTTTGAGGGGAGTGCATGTTGCTCAGCAGTGTCCAGTTCTTTGTGACCCCATGGACTATACGGTCCGTGGAATTCTCCAGGCCAGAATACTGGAGTGGGTAGCTGTTCTCCCTTCCCAACCCAGGGATCAAACCCAGGTCTCCCGCATTGTAGGAGGATTCTTTACCAGCTGAGCCACCAGGAAGACCCTTACTTGGGGGAAGCTTATCAAAAATAGCAAAAGGCTTAAAACACTTGATTAAATAGGATTATAGGTCATTGTGATACAAAACTTAGTTATCCATTTAACCAAAGGGACAACTAAAGACTTCTCAGGCAAATATAGAAAGTTACATATTAAAAAATAATAACAATAATTGGCTCTTTTAATAGAGAAGATTTGTTTTTCTTAAGTAATCAAAGACAAGATGAAGCACAGGAAATTGTGCTGATAAAACACAGCATCTTTGTTTTTTAGGCATACAGACGCAAATTCATAGCTTTCATTCCAAAACTGTTAACCGTGAATCAGGTATCCACTTACATGGCTTAATGTTAATATTTGTAGAGAAGAGTTTTAAAATTTGTATTGTCCTTGACAAGTCATCCTATGGAGGCTATAGACTAGATTTGGGGCAAAGGAGCTTGTATAGTAGTCTGTATTTAAAGCTTCTTTCCCCCTTTTTTTCAATTTTAAGCAAGCATGGGCAGTGTTTTAGTCATTTCTCAGGGTGCTTACACCTTAGATGTGATAAGAGTTACAACTTTAAGGGACAGAGAAAGAATGCAAGTCTCCTCCCAGAAGTTTTGGGATACATTTCTCTATCACCATAAGTCTAGGGTAATCACTATTTAGAATTTTCTTTGTGTTGGAGGTTATATGTTAGGGAGCACCCTGCCTCTTTTGTCAATCACCACAGCATCCTCATCTTCATTCTCCTCACTTTCCCAGAGAAGGTGAAGGTGAAGGTGAAGTCGCTCAGTCGTGTCCGACTCTTTGCGACCCCGTGGACTGTAATGTACTAGGCTTCTCTGTCCATGGGATTCTCTAGGCAAGAATACTGGAGTGGATTGCCATTTCCTTCTCCAGGGGATCTTCCCGACCCAGGGATTGAACTTGGGTCTCCCACATTGGAGGCAGACGCTCTTAATGTCCTGATCACATTTGTCATAAGTGCTCGGACTTCCCTAGCTTTGCAAAATAGCACACTTGCTGCGGTTTATGGGTCGCAGAGTCGGACACAACTGAGCAACTGAACTGAACTGAAGGTCTCCTACTTATCCTCCTGCTCCCTACCTCATCTGCCAGCTCAAAGGGAGCAGAGAGGTGGACATGCACACATCCTCCTCTAATCTCAGCTCTCCCTCCCACTTTCTGACTCAGCTTCTGTTTGGCCATCAGGGTCCAACTGACCCGCCTATGGTGGAGGTCAGTCCTTTGCACAGCCATCCATTATTCTCTGTCGTAGAGTGTTCTGCCTGGCTTTTCAAATCAGTGCATTAAAGCAACCAGTGTTTTCAGCATCTCCATACTTAATGCAACATCCACAAGCATCTGACATACAGGCTCTCCTCCTTACATAGAAGGTAATGGCAGGCCCAGAACTTCTCCTGAGGACACTCTTGTCCAAGTCCCCTGCTTCATACTGGGCTCACCAATGTTGATTCACCAACTGGGACCTGAATATGGAGGGTGAGGAGAAACTAGAGAGGCTGACGACCCAGATTGGCAGGGGGCCAGTCAATGTGCAGAGAACTTACTCAAAAGGCTTGTCTTGGGCACCTGCCCACTGAATCTTAAAGGTTCATCAGTTCAATTCAGTTCAGTCACTCAGTCGTGTCTGACTCTACAACCCATGGACTGCAGCACCCCAGGCTTCCCTGTCCACCACCAATTCCCGGAGCTTGCTCAAACTCATGTCCATTAAGTCGGTAATGCCATCCAACCATCCCATCCTCTGTCGCCCCCTTCTCCTTCTGCCTTCAATCTTTCCAAGCATCAGGGTCTTTCATGCTGCTGCTGCTAAGTCACTTCAGTCGTGTCTGACTCTGTGCGACCCCATAAACAGCAGCCCACCAGGCTCCCCCATCCTCCAGGCAAGAACACTGGAGTGGGTTGCCATTTCCTTCTCCAATGCATGAAAGTGAAAAGTGAAAGTGAAGTTGCTCAGTCGTGTCCAACTCTCAGCGACCCCATGGATTGCAGCTTACCGGGCTCCTCGGTCCATGGGATTTTCCAGGCAAGAGACTGGAGTGGGTTGCCATTGCCTTCTCCAGGGTCTTTCATAGAGAGGCCTTAAAGCGGCTCAGATGGTTTTAACACCTTGCTTTCTCAGGGCTGTGTCCTTGGAAACAGCTCCCACTGTGTAAATGGTGGACTCCTAAGGACAAAGAGAGGTGAGGAAACTCTGATACCTAAGGCCAGCTCGAGAGACCTGGCAATCAGGTCCTCTAGGTGACCTTCTCCAACAGGCCCTCTGATGCCACAGTCTGAGTTCCTTTTGCTATTTCTGAAAATCTGATTTTTTTTTCCTCTTTGGTTTCTGTTTCTCAACCCTCTTTATTCTGAGAACACTCTCTTCTGTTTTTAGGACAGACAAAGCAGTCAGTAAGGAAGTCTTGTATGACAGAACCCCCAGCAGGAGCATCATTTGGAAAGCAGGTTCACCCTAGAAATCCTTTCCATCTTTTCCCTGACAATGACCAAAAACCCCTTCCAGGAAGAGAATGTTACAGGGTGAATTTTATCCCTTCCAAAAGGTGTTATGGGCTTCCCAGGTAGCACAGTAGTAAAGAATCTGCCCTCAGTGCAGGAGACATGGGTTTCATCCCTGGGTCAGGAAGATCCCCTGGAGAAGGGAATGGCAACCCATTCCAGTATTCTTGCCTGGAAAATTCCATGGACAGAGGAGCCTGGTGGGCTACAGTCCATAGGGTTGCAGAGTCAGACACGATTGAGCAACTAACACTTTCACACTTTCAAAAGGCTTTGAAGTCCTAACCCCAAGTCCCTGTGTGTGTGGCTTTATCTGAAAGCAGAGTCTTTGCAGATAATCAAGTTAAGATGATATCATTAGAGTAGATCTTAGTCCAAGATGACTGTGTGCTTATTAAAAGGGGAATTAGGACAGAGATACACACAGAGGAGGAGCATGGACTGAATTCTTCCTTGCAGTCAGAAGGAACCAACTTGCTAACCTTCAGATTCCTCCTGAACTGCGAGAGAGCAGACCTCTGTTGTCCCGTCTCTGGCACATTGCTTCAGCAGCCTTGCTGCTTGTTGTTCAGTCACTCAGTCATGTCTGACTCTTTGTGACCCCATGAACTGCAACACAACATGTTTCCCTGTCCTTCACTATCTTCAGGAGATTGTGCAAACTCATGGCCATTGAATCAGTGATGCCATCCAATCGTCTCACCCTCTTTCATCCCCTTCTCCTCCTGCCTTCAATCTTTCCCAGCATCAGGGTCTTTTCCAATGAGTCAGCTCTTCATATCATGTGGCCAGACTATTGAAGCTTCAGCTTCAGCATCAGTTCTTCCAATGAATATTCAGGGTTGAGTTCTTTAAGATTGACTGGTTTGATCTCCTGTAGTCCAAGGGACTCTCAAGAGTCTACTCCAGCACCACAGTTTGAAAGCATCAATTCTTTGGTGTTCAGCCTTCTTTATGGTCCAACTCTCACATAAATGACTACTGGAAAAATCATAGCTTTGATATGGACCTTAGTTGACAAAGTGACATCTCTACTTCTAGCAGATTAATATAAATGACCAAACCAGGGTTTCTAGAGCCCTCAGAATCCAGTAGAAACTCTGATAAGTAGAATAATGAGCTACCAACCCAAATGTTCTCTAGAACAGGGGCCCACCCTCTGGGCCACAGACCGGTACCTCTTATCAAGATTGGTAGCAGCATTAGATTAGAAATAAAGTGCAACCTGAAGTGAAGTGAAGTCACTCAGTCATGTCTGACTCTTTGCAACCCCATGGACTAACCTAGGTAACATATCAAAAAGCAGAGATATTACTTTGCTAACAAAGGTCCATCTAGTCAAAGCTATGGCTTTTCCAGTGGTCATGTATGAATGTGAGAGTTGGACTGTGAAGAAAGCTGAGTGCCGAAGAATTGATGCTTTTGAACTGTGGTGCTGGAGAAGACTCTTGTGAGTCCCTTGGACTGCAAGGAGATCCAACCAGTCCATCCTAAAGGAGACCAGTCCTGGGTGTTCATTGGAAGGACTGATGCTAAAGCTGAAACTCCAATACTTTGGCCAACTCATGTGAAGAGTGACTCATTGGAAAAGACCCTGATGCTGGGAGGGATTGGGGGCAGGAGGAGAAGAGGACGACAGAGGGTGAGATGGCTGGATGGCATCACTGACTCGATGGATATGAATCTGAGTGAACTCCGGGAATTGGTGATGGACAGGGAGGCCTGGCGTGCTGCTATTCATGGGGTCGCAAAGAGTCGGACATGATTGAGCGACTGAACTGAACTGAAAGTGCACTATAAATGTAAGACACTTGAATCATCCTGAAACCATTCTCCCTCCCCCCAGTCCATGGAAAAATTGTCTTCCATGAAACTGGTGTCTGGTGCCAAAAATGTTGGGGACTGCTGCTCAAGAAATACCACTGCCCTCAGCCTCATTCTGAATAGGAGCAGCCCAGCCAGTTGGGTTGAACATGAAGAATCTTGAAAGGTTATCTCAGCCCTGCGTCCATGGCACTCGCCACTTCGGGCAGAAATGTTGTCTAACTCCTCCCCAGGGGGAGCCCTGGAAGGGCAGAGGCTGAGGACGGGGATGGTGAGAGGCACCTGTTCCCTGGAGCATCTGCAACAGCCCAAGCAGGGAACTGATTTTCCAAAACCAGAGAGAGATTGAGATGCTTCAAGCACAGGCACTAACCAGGGTCACAGAACTGTTTATCTGGAATTGTTCTAAATAAAGCCTCCCGTCTGCCACTCGGATTCAGCATGTGCTGCTCCTACAATAGCAACAAGTTTCCGTTATTAAGAGAGAGAGCTCTCAGACCTGAAGGAGCAGGAATATTTGCAAATCCCATGCAAATTCTTCAGCACAAACCAGCTACTTAAAGAGCCTTTTGGGGAGAATAAGTATCCTGATTAGACACTTGTTCACCCTCTCCATTCCAGGGACAAGAGCTCCCCCCATTGTCACCTGCTGGCCACACGCACAGAAGCACCCACAGGCCTGAGCTGCAGCTGTGCCCTGAGCCAGATCCCCCCACTGTCAATTCAAGGCCATGAGTCAGGTGGAGGACAGGCACCCCCTCATCCCCTCAGGCCTGAATGCCCTCCCTGAGGCAGAAGAGGTGGGAGTGAGTACAAAGGTAAGAAGGCTCTAACCCTGTTGGCCACAGTTGTAGGTAGACCAGATGGCTCAGTGATACCAATGAACTGGAGAGAAAGCAGAGATCTCAGGAATTCCAGAAAGCAGGGGCACCAGGCCCTGGGGCCAGAGGGAGCAGACAGAGGTATTAGGAGCTGTGGGTGGAAATCAAGTCACCAGATTTCATAAGAAGTTGAGTTGGGGAGGGGATGCTGGAGATTACAGCCTGCTTCCTAGAGATCAAGTGACTCACAATAGACACTGCCATCTCACCCCAGATCCCAGTGTTGTGGGCTCTCAATAAATGGACAGCCTGAGCCCTTTCTGCCTCAGGTCCTCTGGGTCTGAGTCGGGCATACAAAGTAGCATCTACCCATGGCACTAAAGCAGCCACTGTTGAGTACAAATTGCTGCGCCCTTGGTACCCAGAGCTGATGCTTCACGCCCAAGGTCCTGAAAGATACCCAGTCATGATGAAGAGAAATCAGGAAGGGTTGGAACAAAAGCTAAAAATCATACTGATACAAAGAACAGCTGAAGTTATCCATGAGACAGTGAAGGACAGGGAAGCCTGGCTTGCTGCAGTTCATGGGGTCACAAAGAGTCAGACATGACTTAGCACCCAAACAACAACAAAGTTATTGAAAGTTTCTACTAAGATTAAATATGACACTTAAGCACGCAACAACCCTGGAAGTAGAAACTATCACTATTCCTATTTTTCAATCCAAGAAACTAAAGCACAAGAAATTGCATCATTTTCCGAAGCTTATCACAGCCCAGCCAGGAGACACTCAGTCCCTGTGGCTCAGAGTCCTGCCCACACTGTCCTAACCTACTGTCCTGGCCCTGAGTCTGCCCTTACCCATCACTGGAGACCCTACCCAGCACCTCCACGCTGGAAAGTTGTTGCGTAAAGCTATGAGATGGGGAATCCTTAAAACTAAACCAGACCAAGAGAGCTTAAGGTCCATTTCAAGGGGAACAAGCTGAAGCCCAGAGAGGAGAAAGGATTGCACACATCAGATTCTGACTCCTGGAATTGTCTTCATCCTTGCATTACTGAACAGGACTAAACAGATGAGCCAGTAAGAAATCTGGCTTCTGACTTGAATCTTGAGGGTGAGTGAGCCTGCGTGCTCAGGGTCTTGGGGTGACATGTTGGTGGGGCACTGGCCTTCGGGAATGAGAAAAGGATGGAGGCAGACCAAGCCCGTGAGGGGACTGAGCTCTGTCCCAGGACAGAACATTAGCCCCAGTACCTGCTGACCCAACACGGAGCTGAGGCCACAAACAGCCTCCAGTTCTCAGCTCCTTAACCTGCCCCTGGAGCTGGGGGCTGGGCAGCTGCCCAGAGGTTGTCTGTCAGCAACTAGCCCTGCCCATCCTCAAAGGGAAGTGTGAGCCTGGTGTAGAGATGATTTCCCAAAACCATACACATAGCCCTGGTAGGGATTCTAGTCCTCAAGCTGCAGACTTTCAAGGCACTTTCCTCCACCCATCTATAAACTCTTCTTGTGGGCACTTGAGTCCAATGTGTGAACGGCCCCCTGGAAGGTGATGGACCAGGATGAGGAGGTGGCCAGGAGCCAGCAGGCAAGTGAGAAAAAAGTGGCTGAAGACACCCCACCCCCACCAAGAACCTCACACTCACAATGGACCGTCGTGCCCAATACCAGGCTTCCTATGCCTGCAGAGAAACTCCAGGAACAACAAAGGGTGTGACCTAAGGTTCTCAGGGACCCCTGCCCAAGGCAGCCACTGAAAACCCAACCATCTGTAGTTTCCTGTTTGAGCTTTGCATTCCACTCTCCATTGTATATCTATACCTTTGAACACAAAACTGATGCTCTGCCTCTAAATCTTGGAGAGAAACAAAGGCTGGAGCTGCCTCTTGTTCACATAGGTGTAACTGCAGAGCAAGACGCTGGCCCCTCCCCACGCTGGCGTGTGTCCCTGGTCCATATGTACAGGGAACTCTGCTGGGGCCAGAGTCCCACGCCTGAGCACAAGTCTTGGCTCTGCTACTTTCTTAGCTGAGTGACTTTGAGGAAATTGAGGCACCTCTCTGTGCCTCAGTTTTCCCATCTGTAAAATAGGGGCAATAATAGTGCCTCTTACACTGAGAATCCAGGTTTCCGTGGTGGCTCATACAGTAAAGAATCTGCTGGCACTGTGGGGGACCCAGGTTTGATCCCTGAGTCAGGAAGACTCCCTGGAGAAGAGAATGGCTACCCACTCTAGTATTCTTGTCTGGAGAATTCCATAGACAGAGGAGCCTAGCCAGCTACAGTCCAAGAGGTCACAAAGAGTTGGACACAACTGAGCAACTAACACTTTCACACACTGAGAATCCAAAGGCTAAATTATGCAATTCAGAAAATAGGTTTAGAGCCCTGCTAGACCCGATGGTCATCGTCAGAGGGGGCAGCATGCAATGCTAAGGGAAGTCAGGATGACTGGAAAGCAGGCTCCAGGGGCTTCTCTGCAAAGCTCAGGAGCTGTCCAGGTCCTGGAAGACAGACTACAAGGTGGACATAGCAGGCAGCCCCCCCAGCCCTGCTGACCCAGTCCCTGGAAGCCAGAGCAGGTGTGATGGCCCAAGGTAGGAGGCTTTGATGCCTGTGCTTGTCCTCCATCCCTGGAGAAGGGTGTCCCTCCCCTGTCTGTTCCCCAACAGCACTTCTGAAGGTACAATTTCACACCAGAAGAGGAGCTTTTAATGAGAGTGCCTGCCAACCTCTCCCCGTTCCAGCAAGAGAGCAGGCACTCGTCAGAGCTACTCGGGGAGGCTTCGCAGACTGGTCTTGAGGAGGTTTTGAGATCTTCCTCAGCTCTGAGTGAGTCGGGGACAGGCTTTCCCCTGTGCATCCTCAAGGAAGCACCTACAAAGGTGGCATCTGGGAGGCAGGGGGACAGGGAAAAGTTCTGGAAATAAGATCCAGTTGGAGGCACCAGGCAGGCCATACTTTGACATCAGGAGGCTAGAGATGCTCACCTCTCCAAAACATCAAACCCATTCCCAAAATCACACCCGAGAGCTGGCAAGAGGGGCCTACAGCTTACACAGGTAAGGCAGGCCCATGACTGGAACTCACTCCACTCACAGGCTGCAGGAGGAGATGCTGGGGGCCTGAGACCTTGCCCATCTTCCAGCCCTTTCTTGAGAGCACCTGCAGTAATTTTCTGTCACTGCCATACAGACTGCAAACTCAGAGACAACACAAATCCATTATGTCATAGTTGAATAGTTCAAAAGGATGACATGGGCCTCGCAGGGCTTTTCCAGCTCCCAGAGGTCACCTGGCACTCCTTGGCTCTTGGGCCCTCCTCCATCTCCAAAGCCAAGATGCTCTCTGACCCTGCTTCTGCCATCATCACATCTCTGCCTTGGACTCTGTCTCCTTGATCCAGTGGCCACTTTGGATCAAGCTGGATAATTGAGGACACACACTCCCTGGGTCAAGGTCAGCTCATGAGCACACTTGATTCCATCTGGAACCTTAACTCACACTCTGCCAAGTAACCTAACACATTTACAGGTTGTGTGAGTCAGAAGCGGACATCTCTGAGGCTGTTACTCTGTGTACTAATGTACCCATTGCAAGACAACAATAGCAATAACACTTATTTAGTGTTTATTGTCTTCCTGGGCTTTAGATGCATCATGTGTTGCTTATTCTTCTAACTAGCCCCTTTCTTGAATGAGGGACCAGAGGTTCTGGGAAGCTAAGGGATTTGCCTAAGGTCACAGCCATCACTGTTGAGCCCAGGGATCGAGCTCAGGAGCCCAGTGTCAAAACAGCTCTCAGCCAGGCCCTGAGAAACCAGGACCACACCGAACACCCAGGGTGTGCAGAGCTGGAGTCAGGGCTCCAGGCACACACCAGCCCTACCCCAAAAACCCACACAAGCCTGTGCACTGGGGGCTGGGGGAGTGGGAGGGGTTCTGTGACAAGTCCTCAACCCACTGAGGGGCCTTTGAAACCTACGCACCCCAAGAAGATGGACTTTTCAACACTTGGGCAGCACGAAGGTGGGAGCAAGATGCCTTTGAGGAAGGAAGCCCGTGATTATCTCAGCAACGGCTCCACCACACCCCCGCGGTCTCCGGGCAGAGGAAAGAGCACAGCACATACTGGTGGCAACTTCATCTAAACACTGTCACAGCTCTAGGCCAACTGTTAGAATAACTTTTTGGTTGTTATTACGAAGTAATAGGTGTTTATTGTAGAAATTTTAGAAAAAGCAGACAAGCCAGATGAAGGGAATAAAAATTAGCCCAAATTCCAAACTGCGAATGTACCACTTGACATGTTTTTGAACATCCTTCCAGTGATTTTCCTAAGCATTCATTTCTGTTTTTCTAAAACGAGCTCTCTAAAAATGGGCTCACACTTTCTTCCTATCTGGCAAAATGCCTGCTCTCCTGAATATATCATGAATATGTAAGAGGGAAACTTCTCCCCTTTCTCACCTCCACTCCACCTCAATCCCTCCCCAAGACAAGGAAACTGATGCGGCCTGAATCTGGATCCCAAAAGGGCTACACTTCCTAATGAGCAAGTTGGCCTGGTGTTAAGAGATCACACACACACATACAGGCATGTATACATAAACACAGACACATACACACACTTACATAAACATCTGCATACATGTCTGCACACACGCACATATGTACATATTTGCATACATAAATATATACATGTGCATATATGCACAAGCACAGGTGTACATGCATAGGAATACAAACACATAAGCACATACACTCATGTACACATATCATACACACGCGTGTGTGCATACGTGTACACACATACAAATATATGTGTGCATGAGCACATGGACAATGCCTATATTCACATGCACGTGTGCATACATATATAAACATTCATACAGACATATGCACACAGACACAAATACATGTGCACATATGTATGTGTGTACATGTAATGCATATATGTATGCTGTTAAGTCACTTCAGTCGTGTCCAACTCTGTGTGACCCCATAGACGGCAGCCCACCAGGCTCCCCCGTCCCTAGGATTCTCCAGGCAAGAACACGGAGTGGGCTGCCATTTTATGCACGTGTGCACATGCATAAACATGTGTACATGTGCATGCAGGTACCCATATGTGCATACATATATACATGTACACCTGTGCATACATATATACACATGCATACATACGCACATGTGATTGCGTATGCATAGTGCGTGTGTGCACATACACATGCAGCCATGTGTTGTGTGTGCATACGTGTACACACATACAAATATATGTGTGCATGAGCACATGGACAATGCCTATATTCACATGCACGTGTGCATACATATATAAACATTCATACAGACATATGCACACAGACACAAATACATGTGCACATATGTATGTGTGTACATGTAATGCATATATGTATGCTGTTAAGTCACTTCAGTCGTGTCCAACTCTGTGTGACCCCATAGACGGCAGCCCACCAGGCTCCCCCGTCCCTAGGATTCTCCAGGCAAGAACACTGGAGTGGGCTGCCATTTTATGCACGTGTGCACATGCATAAACATGTGTACATGTGCATGCAGGTACCCATATGTGCATACATATATACATGTACACCTGTGCATACATATATACACATGCATACATACGCACATGTGATTGCGTATGCATAGTGCGTGTGTGCACATACACATGCAGCCATGTGTATATACATGCAAAAACACATACGGTCCTGTGTATTCGTGCACATGCATGTATATGCACACACATGTACTCACACACAGGCACTGCTCTCTCCTCTCCCTGCCTGGGGCTGCTCTCTGGGCTTTCCCTAACCATTTGGCTCTGCTTTTGTGTCCACCAGGGCCCTCTGGCACCCTCATCATGGTCTCTGCAGTCTGGCATTTAGCAGACTTGGCCTTCAAAGGCAAGCAAGCCCTACCTCAGCCTTGAGCCCAAGCTCTGCCTTCCAGGCTGCAGGGCAGGTTACAGGCCTGGACCAGCCAACAGGAGACACTGTGTGTGTGGCCTGTCTGCTCCAGCTCCCTGGGCACACCTCTGCCCCAGAAGCCTGGCTTCTGGGTCCCAGCCACACGCCACATAAGATTCCTAGTGACTGTCTGGCCACAGTGTCCTTCCCTGCCAAAGATCATAGTGGGAAACTTCAGGGCCTGTGTAGTGTAGGTTACATAGCTAACCCCACTGACGGACAAACAGACAGCTCCCATGTCCCAAGTCAGTACCCACAACATCATGATCACCACCACACTCCTGGTGGTTTCCTGAGGATGAGGTGGTGACATTATAGTGGAGGCAGGGCCTGCCCAAAGATCCCAAGCAGGCATGATAAAAGGGGGTCATTACAAGGAAAGTTTGGGGGAGCCCAGCAGATGGGGGCAGGGTGATGCAGGCCTGAGGGTCTAGACAGGAAGGCACTGCCAAAATCTTAGTGCAAGAAAGTCATTGAAAGATTTCAAAAGCATGGCTCTGGCTGTTGTGGGGAGAGTTTCAGGGACTTCCTGGACTAACTTATCCCTCCAGTCACTCTTCACTTATCCCTGAGGTGGTGCCCCATGCAACATTGGCCTTGCCAGAGCAGAGTCAAAAACTGTTCATTAGTTCTTCCCCAAGTATTATATCTGCTAGAAGGATGCAGGCTCCCCGTGGGCAAGGCCAGACCTCTTGCATCCAGCCTATGCCCACACGAAGAAGCACCTCACAGGGAATCCTGGCAGTACCCAGGCCAGAGCCTTGCCTCTTCATCCTTCCCAAGGTAGGCTGCCACTCACCTCTGCTGAGCACTTCCCAACTTGGACAGGAGGATGAACAGCAGAGCAGCTGGGAGCTAATGGACCCCAGCACTCCATGGATACTGAGGGACAACCGCATTGACTATTATCTGATCTTGATGGACAGTGAGGTGCCTACTAAGAGCTTTCTGATGAGGCAAAACATCCTCATTGGCAGTATATACTATGTATATACTATATACATACAAACTAATGCTGAACATGAATGGCTTAACAAGTAAAGAATCCACCTGCAATGCAGCAGACATGGGTTCAATCCCTGGATCAGGAAAATTCCCTGAAGAAAGGAAATGACAGCTCACTCCAGTATTCTTACCTGGGAAATCCCATGGACAGAGGAGCCTGGTGGGCTACAGTCCATGGGGTTGCAGTCAGACATGACTGAGCACACTGATATATGCACTGTATATATGCTATATACATATAGACTAATGCTGAACATGAGCTATTACTTAAACTCCCTTCACAATGTCTGTTTAATTAACTTTTTAAAGATAACTGGAGATTCAGACAAAACTCTTGTTCAAAAAGATATATGCACTCCAATTTTCATAGCAACACTACTCATAATGGCCAAAACATGGAAACAATGTAAATGCCCATCAATAGATAAATGGATAAAAAAATATGTGGCCCGTATATACAGTGGAATACTACTCAGCCATAAAGAAGAACAAAATAATACCATTTGCACCAACATGAATGGACCTAGAAATTGTCATACTAAGTGAAGTAAATCAGAAAGGAAAATATGATATGAAAAATGATATTTCA
>SJXQ01003729.1:53590-101526 GCA_006408695.1 Aepyceros melampus | reverse complement strand
TATTTAAATCCAATCTAGGGAACTGGATTTTGATTTCTACTAGAAAAGCTCATATATATTTGCAGTATAGTCTGCATTAGGAAATAATGCATTGGTGAGAGAGGCAGTCTCAGTTCAGTTCAATTCAATAGCTCAGTTGTATCTGACTCTTTCTAATCCCATGGACTGCAGCACACGAGGCCTCCCTGTTCATCACCAACTCCTGGAATTTACTCAAACTCATGTCAATTGAGTCGGTGATGCCATCTAACCATCTCATCCTCTGTCATCCCCTTCTCAAGGAATCTAGAGAAAAGGAAGGAAGAGATACAAGTGTGATAAGTGGGTCCCCAGAACTATTCAGAAGTTGAAAGTGCCAGCAATTCTGTGTAGCAGGTACACAGATACTGTTTTAAAGACAGCTGTGTTCGCATATATGGCTTCATGATATCAGCTAATGAAATCATCTCAGTAGCACTCTGATACCCTGTGTGGTCACATGCCAAAACCTTTAACAATTTCCATTATTTAGTAGGCTTCTATAGGCAGAGAGAATAATTCCATTCACAAATAGAAGTTCACATTTGATGGTTATTACTGTCAATATCAATTAAGGAACAACTTTCACATATCAGCACTGAGGTTTGTTAATTTGGTTATTTCCAGTTGAGCTCTGCTGCTGCTGCTGCTGCTGCTAAGTCACTTCAGTCGTGTCCGACTCTGTGCGACCCATAGACAACAGCCCACCAGGCTCCCCCGTCCCTGGGATTCTCCAGGCAGAACACTGAAGTGGATTGCCATTTGCTTCTCCAGTGCATAGAAGTGAAAAGTGAAAGTGAAGCACTCAGTCGTGTCTGACTCCCAGCGACCCCACGGACTGTAGCCCACCAGGTTCCTCCATCCACGGGATTTTCCAGGCAAGAGTACTGGAGTGGGGTGCCATTACCTTCTCCGCCAGTTGAGCTCTAAAACTAGACAATTTGAATTATCACAAATAATTCAATTCCCAAACCTAAAAATTAACAAGCAATCCTTCGAAAAATCCTAAATGGTGAAGACAATTCCAGGGAATACAGTTACCACATTAAGATAATGCAACCTGAGGGGCTGGTTGGGGTAACATTGCTCTGCCCCCACCAATTTCAATGTGTGTTCATTCCAGTATTCAGTCACGGAAGGTGCTCGTCTACACAGAGAAGACACATTCTCCCGTGTGACTGTGGGCGTACAGAGCTTGAGGTGACCAGTCTCTGAGCCTGCCATTTGCAGGCTTTCTCCCCTAGTTCTATCTGTCTGAGACTGTGCCTTCGCCTCTCTTTGCAGGCTCTCTCCCCTAGCTCTGTCTGAGACCATGCCTTCAGTCTGCAGTTCTTCCTTGGGACCTCCCCTGTTACACTTCCACCTTCTAAAGGAAGACAGACCTCTCATCCTCCAGAAATCTTTTGACAGTTCATTACCTGGAGCAGAAAAAATGCACAAGGAAACCGAAAAAGCACACCTTATTGAAATCTTTGTTCCTGAGGGACAGCCATTGAAAGGAAGACAAAGAGAGCTTCAGGTGAAAAGTACAAACATGGAAGTGGTTTATTTCACGTAAGGCCCAGCCCACACAGCCAATCACTCGTTCACTCAATATCCTGTATCGACAGTTAGCCTGCCTACTCTTGAAAGGATGTTTTGGGGTATGTTTAGCCCCAAGGTTTTCAATCTCTCAGTAAATATACTTCAAGTATTTGGAGGCAAGTATGAAATGTACATGCCTCACAATCAATTCAAACACACTTCTTTTTCATAAGCATCTTATTTTAGAAAGAACAGAGTTTCTACCATGAGGTTATGTTCCATTAAAATGTGTGTTTTTATTATCAATCAGCAAACAAATACTCTCATTTTCATTGCTAAACCTTTTAACTTAATTTATGACAGCACATAGGATGTTTTTACATTCAACAGAATGAACTTCAGAAACATTGTTTTACTGAGTAAATTGAATAAAAAAAGAGAAAAATGATCTGAATTAACTGATACAAACAGGCAAGGTTTAACTGTCTGTCAAGTTCTCCTGTGCTGGTGTCAACCTATTAGCAGCTGTGACTTTACTTTTCTGTGTACACACTGGCTAATGCCGATTCTAAGATAAATAACATTAATTTAGGACAATCTTTTGATCTAAATGAAATAAATGGTTTCCAAAGTTCTGGGTAAACACATTTGAGGCAGTTGGATGGGCCATATAGCCTTGGGCCCAGCTTAAAACAGTGACCTACCTCTGAGAGAAGAAATAGAAAATGGAATCTTATTTTAGTCACCCCAAAATTGTTCTTATGCAATTATGAATAACATACTTCATTAAAAATTGAAAAGTCCTGATAAAACTCTAAGCGTGGCTGGGTGCTAGGGCAACGGTTGTAGACCAGGCCATACAGTCACTCTGTCTTTTTGTTTGTTTGTTTGTTTTAGTAGCTCAGTCATGGCAGACTCTTGAGACCCCATGGACTGTAGCCCGCCAGGATCCTCTGTCCAAGGAATTCTTCAGACAAGAATACTGGAGTGGGTTGCTGTTTATTTCTCTAGGGGATCTTCCCAACCTAGGGATCAAATCCATGTCCCCTGCAGGCAGATTCTCGACCCCTGAGCCACTGAGACGGACCACGCAGAAGCGGGCCGGCAGAAGCGTGGCCGAGAGGAGCTACCCCTCGCCCAAGGTCAGAGGCTGCGACCAAGAGTGCCAGGCTACGTTGGCACAGGAGCAGGAGAGAGGAGCTACGCCACGTCTCAGGTCAGGGGTGGTGGCTGAGATGAGCTACCCCACGTCCGAGGTCAGGGGCGGCAACAGAGAGGAGCTATCCCACTTAAGAGGTCAGGGGCAGCAGCTGAGATGAGGTACCCCACGTCTGAAGTCAGGGGCAGTGGCAGAGGGGAGCTATTCCACACTGGAGGTCAGGGGAGGCAGCTGAGAGGAGCAACCCCACGTCCAAGGAGCAGCGGCTGCACAGGCAAAAGGGGACTGAGAGGAGCTACTCCACCTTCAAGGTCAGGAGGGGCAGCCGAGATACCCCTTGTCCAAGGTAAGGAGCAGCAGCTACATAGCTGTGAAGAGATACCCCACATCCAAGGTAAAAGAAACCCAAGCAAGATGGTAGGTATTGCAAGACGGCATCAGAGGGCAGACACACTGAAACCATAATCACAGAAAACTAGCCAATCTGATCACATGGACCACAGCCTTGTCTAACTCAATGAAACTAAGTCATGCCCTGTGGGGCCACCCAAGATGGGAGGGTCACGGTGGAGAGGTTTGACAGAATGTGGTCCACTGGAGAAGGGAAAGGCAAACCACTTCAGTTTTCTTGCCTTGAGAACCCCATGAACAGTATCAGTTCAGTTCAGTACTTCAATCGTGTATGACTCTTTGCGTATGAAAAGGGAAATGATAGGATACTGAAAGGGGAACTCCCTGGGTTGGTACATGCCCAATATGCTACTGGAGATCAGTGGAGAAATAACTCCAGAAAGAATGAAGGGATGGAGCCAAAGCAAAAAATATCCAGTTGTGGCTGTGACTGGTGATAGAAGCAAGGTCTGATGGTGTAAAGAGCAATATTGTATAGGAACATGGAATGTCAGGTCCATGAATCAAGGCAAATTGGAAGTGGTCAAACAGGAGATGGCAAGAATGAATGTCAACAATCTAGAAATCAGCGAACTAAAATGGACTGGAATGGGTGAATTTAATTCAGATGACCATTATATCTACTACTGTGGGCAGGAATCCCTCAGAAGAAATGGAGTAGCCATCATGGTCAACAAAAGAGTCCGAAATGTAGTACTTGGATACAATCTCAAAAACGACAGAATGATCTCTGTTTGTTTGCCAGGCAAACCATTCAATATCACGGTAATCCAAGTCTATGCCCCAACCAGTAATGATGAAGAAGCTGAAGTTGAACGGTTCTATGGAGACATACAAGACCTTTTAGAACTAACACTCCAAAAAAGATGTCCTTTTCATTATAGGGGACTGGAATGCAAAAGTAGGAAGTCAAGAAACACCTGGAGCCACAGACAAATTTGGCCTTGGAATATGGACTGAAGTAGGGCAAAGACTATAGAATTTTGCCAAGGAAACACACTTGTCATAGCAAACACCCTCTTCCAACAACACAAGAGAAGACTCTACACATGGACATCACCAGATGGTCAACACCGAAATCAGATTGATTATATTCTTTGCAGCCAAAGATGGAGAAGCTCTATACAGTCAACAAAAACAAGACTGGGAGCTGACTGTGGCTCAGATCATGAACTCCTTATTACCAAATTCAGACTTAAATTGAAGAAAGTGGGGAAAACCACTAGACCATTCAGGTATGACCTAAATCAAACCCCTTATGACTATACAGTGGAAGTGAGAAATAGATTTAAGGGACTAGATCTGATAGATAGAGTGCCTGATGAACTATGGATGGAGGTTTGTGACATTGTACAGGAGACAGGGATCAAGACCATCCCCATGGAAAAGAAATGCAAAAAACCAAAATGGCTGTCTGGGGAGGCCTTACAAATAGCTGTGAAAAGAAGAGAAGTGAAGAGCAAAGGAAAAAAGGAAAGATATAAGCATCTGAATGCAGAGTTCCAAAAAAACAGCAAGGAGAGATAAGAAAGCCTTCCTCAGCAATCAATGCAAAGAAATAAAGAACAACAACAGAATGGGAAAGGCTAGAGATCTCTTCAAGAAAATTAGAGATTCCAAGGGAACATTTCATGCAAAGAAGGGCTCAATAAAGGACAGAAATGGTATGGACCTAACAGTAGCAGAAAATATTAAGAAGAGGTGGCAAGAATACACAGAAGAACTGTACAAAAAAGATCTTCACAACCCAGATAATAATGATTGTGTGATCACTCACCTAGTGCCAGACATCCTGGAATGTGAAGTCAAGTGGGCCTTAGAAAGCATCCCTATGAACAAAGCTAGTGGAGGTGATAGAATTCCAGTTGAGCTATTTCAAATCCTGGAAGATGATGCTGTGAAAGTGCTGTACTCAATATGCCAGCAAATTTGGAAAACTCAGCAGTGGCCACAGGACTGGTAAAGGTCAGTTTTCACTCCAATTCCAAAGAAAGGCAAGCCAAAGAATGCTCAAAGTACTGCACAATCGTACTCATCTCACACGCTAGGAAAGTAATGCTCAAAATTTTCCAGGCCAGGCTTCAGCAGTTTGTGAACCACAAACTTCCATATGTTCAAGCTGGTTTTAGAAAAGGCAGTGGAACAAGAGATCAAATTGCCAACATCTGCTGGATCATCAAAAAAGGAAGAGAGTTCCAGAAAAACATTTTTCTGCTTTATTGACTATGCCAAAGCCTTTGACTGTGTGGATCACAATAAACTGTGGAAAATTCTGAAAGAGATTGGAATACCAGACCACCTGACTCGCCTCTTGAGAAACCTATATGCAGGTCAGGAAACAACAGTTAGAACTGGACATGGAACAGCAGACTTGTTCCAAATAGGAAAAGGAGTACATCAAGGCTGTATATTGTCACCCTGCTTATTTAACTTCTATGCAGAGTACATCATGAGAAACACTGGACTGGAAGAAACACAAGCTGGAATCAAGATTGCCAGGAGAAATATCAATAACCTCAGATATGGAGATGACACCACCCTATGGCAGAAAGTGAAGAGGAACTAAAAAGCCTCTTGATGAACGTGAAAGAAGGGATATAAAACTGGATGCTTAGACATCTTTCACTGACATTGTATGGGGAAAAAACAAGTCAAAGCAGGCATCAACTACTTACAAGGAACCTTAGTGTTGATAATGGAGCATTCTGGGAAATGCTGCAGCTTCCCTGGTATGTTCAGTTGGTAAAGAATTTGTCTGCAATGCATAGGATCTGAGTTCGATCCCTAGGTAGGGAATATTCGCTGGAGAAAGGAAGGGGAATCCACTCCAGTATTCTTGCCTCGAAACCCGTGCACACAGGAACCTGCCAGGCTAGAGTCCATCGGGTCACAAAGAGTTGGAAACATCTCAGTGACCAGACAACAGGAAATGCTACCTCATCACAGATGCTCTGAATATAGCAAAGGATGGCAGAGTGTGGGGAAAAAAAAGGGGAGCTAAACCCTCAGTTGAAGATTCTAGCTGAAGGATAAACAGAGATTGACTATGAATATAAAAAATGTGTTAAACATATTTATGCCACTTACATTTCATTTTTGATAAAGCACATCAGATATAATATTTTATATAATAAAATATGTGCTAATCCTATAAGATATCTTCAAAAGGTAGAACATAGAAGTTGAGATAGAAGTTCTTGCACAATCACTTAATTAGCATCATCAGTTTTCTTTTTTATTGGTATAAAGATTTTTTACATTTTTCTCTACTTTAGTTCAGAGTTTAATGCCATTTTAAACTTTAAATTCTTTCTAACAAGTGTAAACTCAATTCAGTGTTTGTAATGATAGGAACTTACAGAATTTTTTATGAATTCGCTGGTGGCTCAGATGGTAAGGAGTCTGCCTGCAATGTAGGAGACCCAAGTTTGATCCTTTGGTTGGGACGATCCCCTGGAGAAGGAAATAGCTACCCACTCCAGTATTCTCACCTGGAGAATCTCATGCATGGAGGAGCCTGGTTGGCTATAGTCCATAGGATCGCAAAGAGTTGGACGTGACTGAGTGACTTCACTTCACTTTATAGAATTTTTATTAACTGCACTTAGCATTGTCCTAGAAAAGTAGCTGTCATTTAATAACATGTTTCTTGAGCTAAAATGAAGATGCAATTGGAATTGAGCAAGGAATGTATTCACAAACTGGAGTTTGCTTGAATCCTCATTTTTATAACCCAGATTTTATTCATGTTTTTGTATTTTTCTTCTACCTTTATCCTCCCATCTTCCTTACTTCACCTGTAATTTTCCATAATCTTGCAGTTTATAGGAAGTTTGTAAGAAGCTGGCAATTGAAAATTCTAGAGAATCTACCTAACTGATGACCCTACAGTGTGCCCTACCTCACACCAGCCTCTCTGGACCTTTCTGCCTCAGGCTTTCCTTGAAGTGATACAGGAAACTTCCATGTACATTGACATCAGCCAGAGCAGTAGTAATAGCAGCTCACACTCCCTCACTATTTCACATTGGAAGCAGGGATCGAGTCAACTACTCAATGGAAGACAACCTAAAATCATACAACTTTATACACATGCAAGCCAAACAGCTGTACTCATTTATATTAGAATGTCACAAAGCAAATGATAAATTTTCAGCATTAATTAATTTTAGCCTCATAAGTCTACCAATCAGATAGACTTGAAATTAAAACTAAAGAAGACTCTCTCCTTGCCTCCTTCTCCTAATAAAATATGAAATATCTAATAAAATATGATATAATATGAAATACTCTAAACCGAGAAGGCTTAGCACTGAATTGATGCTTTAGAATGGTGGTGCTGGACAAGACTCTTTAGAACCATTTGGACTGCAAGGAGATCAAACCAGTCAATCCTAAAGGAAATCAACCCTGGATATTCAGTGGAAAGACTGATGCTGAAGCTGAGGCTCCAATACTTTGGCCACCTGATTTGAAGAACTGACTCATTGGAAAAGACTGATGCTGGGAAAGACTGAAGGCAGGAGGAAAAGGGGATGACAGAGCTTGAGATGGTTGGAAGGCATCACGGATTCAATGGACATGAGTTTGAGCAAGCTCCAGGAGATGGTGAAGGACAGAAGGGTCTGGCGTGCTGCAGTCCATGTGGTCACAAAGAGTAGGGCATGACCAAAGAACTGAAGAACAACACTATGAACCCAGGAGTACTGTCCAGGAATCCAATTTCAGAGCCTGCTGGTGTGTTAAGACAGTAAACCTGGAATACATCCAAGATGTCTATAAAACTGGCTCTTCAGCTGTTCAGAGTAAAATTATCATGGGCTGCTGCTATGAAGAAATAGAATATTAACCTCATTTCTGATATCATTCACGGAGCAAGAAGATATAAAAGGATCGCTTTGTCAACATCCACAAGGTATATTTCTAGGAGGAATTAATCTGTTCAGAGAAAATTGTTTGACAGGAAAATTACCACAAGGGAAAGAGAGTTCTTAAAAAGCAAGAGCCCTTAATGGAAAGGACCAAGGGAAAGCAGAGCTGGCCTGCTGCAACAAGCTCTGCAGAGACGCCTCTGTGCTCATCGTCTTCCTTGGCGCCCTGACTCTGTTCTCCGCATTTCTCCTGGCTCTCTATTCTCTTGGTCCGACTTCTTTATACTCAAATGCTCGCCCAGCCCTTCAGTCTCCTCCCCATCAGAGCGGAGTGAAGTAACTTTAGAAAAATTGAACGTGTTCTGAATACAGACAAACGGACACTGACTGCTGGGCCGACCCTCCCGCTGGCCTGGCACGTGTTCGTCTCCCCTAACTCTACTTGCTGCCCCAGGAAACTGCTCTGCGTGGAATCCGTGAGCAGGTCCGCCGCCCTCCTGGCTTCTCTCTGTGACCCACCAAGTAGAAGTCCCCTGAAGGGATCGGAGAGAGGATATGCGGGCAGGTCGTTCATGCTGCCGGCTCCTCCCGTGAGATGCTGCCACATGGTTCCCGACAGAAAGCAAGCGCACCTCTCAGGGCAGCTGCCTTTCTGCGCCTCTCCATTCAGACTCTAGCTGCTGCTGTTTCTCCTGCTTCCTGTCTACCCCAGAGTTAGTCACCCAGTTGTGTCCGACTCTTAGCAGCCCCATGGACTGGAGCCCGCCAGGCTCCTCTATCCATGGGATTCTCCAGACAAGAATACTGGAGTGGGTTGCCATTTTCTCCTCCAGGGGATCTTCCCAACCCAGGGGTGGAACCCAGGTCTGCTGGACTGCAGATAGATTCCTTACCATCTGAGCCCCCAGGCAAGCCCAAGGATGGCCACAGCTTATCTATCCGTGGACCAGCCGTCTGCACTGTCTCACGGCTTCTTTACGCCCATGATACTCCAAACATCATTCAGGCATAAACGCTCTGAGTTTTCCCGGCTGCCAAGAGATCTGTGGGCTTCTCAGGTGGCACTGGTGGTAAAGAACTCACCTGCCAATGCAGGAGACTTAAGATTTGAGAGTTCAGTCCCTGGGTTGGGAAGATCCCCTGGAGGAGGAAATGGCAACCCACTCCAGTATCCTTGCCTGGGAAATCACATGGACAGAGGAGCCTGATGGGCTATGTCGATGGGGTCGCAAAGAGTGAGACACGACTAAAGTGGCTAAGCACAGGAAACATGCTGATATAGTCAACCTTCTCCAGAGGACACAGAACGCACTTTTAAAACAAACAATTCTAGGCCATCTTCCTTTCTCGCTCACCAGAGGAAATCTCTATTCTCAGGTCCTCATTTCTAATTTCTTACTTTTTAGTCTAATGTTCATATTATGATATTTCTATGTTTATTTTGTCATGTGTTTAAACTTTTCATAAAGACATTCATACTGCATGTATTCTTCTCTCAAGCTTGACTTTTCTTCACTCAGTTTTATATTCCAGACTTTCCTCCATATTATTACCTATGTGACATTTTCACTACTGCATTTTTTCAGTTACATCATACATGCCATACTTCATGAATCCTTTATTCTTCAGAAGAACATCTGTACCGTTTGCACAATGTCACTGTTACACCATCTACAGCCACAGATTGGCTTCACAGGTCTTCTGGATCATGTCTTTTTAAGGTATTCTGCTAGGACAACGAGTTATCATAACATCTTCAATTTTGTTAGACAACGGCAGATTGTTTTCCAAAGGAACTATACCATCTTTTTAAAATATCAGAAGTACTTAACAATTCCACAAACCCTACTTCTTTGTCAACACTTGATATTGTCCAACATTTAAATTTTTACACGTTAGTGTGTATGAAACTAATGTTACTGTAGCTTTAATTTGCAGTTACCTAGAGAAAAATTTGGGCTTCCCTGGTGACTCAGATGGTAAAGAATCTGTCTGCAATGTAGGAGACCCAAGTCTGATTCCCTGGGTCAGGAAGATCCCCTGGAGGAGGGAATGGCAACCCACTCCAGTATTCTTGTCTGAGAACCCCATGGACAGAGGAGCCTGGTGGACCACAGTCCATGGGGTTGCAAAAGAGTCGGACATCACTTAGTTACTATACAACAACATTCTCTCCTCACATATGTGGGTCAGACACACGTCACTTGTCCCAGGTCAGACACACAAGTGAGCAGCGTGGGATTAAGATCCAGACAAGAATCAAAGCCAATTCACTTCCTGAACCCCCATGAACCACAAGCAGTTGATAGAGCCAGGCCTCTGCCGGAGGTCGCTTGCATTGACCAAGATGGAAAAGCCAGAAGAGTGTAGTGACAGGGAGGCAGATCAGACAAGCAGGGCCCATCCAGCAGAACTAGCTTCTCTCCCCCCACCCCCACCCCACACACAACTTACTGCCATTCAGTCATGGACTTGACTCCCTGAGTAGACTTCACAGCTAAAAAGTGCAGGTGGCTACAACTTCCAAGAGGAGAGTGGAATCATGAACGGCGAATCATAGAATATCACGCACTTTAGGAGTCCCTGGTATTTGCTGAAGCAAAGAAACAATTTAGCAATCATGCAGTGTTTCAAATTGAAGGCTAACTAAGTTGATGACGTATAATTAGAAAATCAATATTTCATTCTGAATAGTATTGTTTATTGTAATATCCATCTTAGGAACTTACAGGTTAATTTAGCAAAATAAACTAAAAATGTGCAAGCATATGATTTGAAGGCAATTTAACAGATGAACAAAAGTTTAAAAAATATAAAGAGATTCTCAAGACACTCATATCTTCCACAAGCTCCAATTTCCTCACCTGTTGATTACTTTCCTGCGTTAGCTGTCAGGTAACTCAAAGAGCTGGTTCCTATTTGCACCCAGTGTGACAGTTACCAGCAATATAAAGAAAAAAATATCTCTCTTAAACAACATGAGCACTATTCCAACCTCCTCACATAAAGAAAGCGGGCATTCAGCCTTCAAAAGCTGCCACTTTCCTATCGATACTGACAGCCAAGTGCATTCCACAAAATCCCAAACAATTCTTAACCTGATTCGCTGATTAAGATAAGACCTTTTGAGCATGGCAATATTAGAAGTTACACCATAATTTTCAAATGTGATTAAATTATTCTAGACTTTTATAGTATACTGGTCAAAAATATAACTTTTAACATAAAAAATATATTTGCAATAGATAAACCTGACCATTTAATTTTCAACCAGAAGCTAACCAAAGCCAACCTGCAAAAAAATGGGACTGACACAAGAGAAGAAAATGCTACTAAGTTTTATGCCACCAAATGCTATTCTTTAAAATTTTTTTATTAGTTATGTTATTTAAACTTTATGTCAACCTCAGCAACTCTGTTATGCTATTTTGGTTTTGTTCTCATGGTAGAAGAGAAGTTCGAATGTAAAAGAATTATAATAAATTCATGGTATAATGCAATGCCTTCCCAATTATCAGTTATAAATATTAGAAAGGAGCTTGGGAATCTTCTTGAGTCTATTACTCATGTTCTTTCCAGCACTCGTCTGTTACCACATGTCATAATACAATGTAAACATAATATCATGCATACATTTTCAAAAGCAGGAAAATATTAATCAGCATAACTTTCATAATGATTCATACTTTAGAAAACTTGAAATGTTCACAGTGACCTACTCATTTTTGTAATCCTGAAGGCAGCTAACATCAATCCCCAGGATTCAAATCTGTTTTCCATTGTAGCATGCTAAATTCTGCCTGGACAGACTATTGCTACCTAAAAAAAAAAAAATGTATTAATTTCTTTAAAAGGACCACAAAGAGCTCCTGGCACAGTAACCAAGGTATGTAAAATCCTTGGCTAACCATGGAGTTTGGAGAGATGAGTTCTTGGTTGCAGTGATTCCCACTGCTCTGTGGAAGCTTCTGAATAGAAAATCAATACCAAGAGTGAAGTGGAACTATCTGACCCCTGCCCCCCAACACACACACTGGTCCTGTTCTTCCACCAGTGCATTACTCTCAGCACCTAGGACAGCTCCTCTCCTTCCCTTCTCCCCCTCCTTCCTGAGGCCAGCGGCGTGATTCCCTCCCCCACTTGCCAGCACTGCAAGTGTTGCTCAGGCCATCCTGTCTCCCTCCCTGCTGTTCCCGCGTCCCCACCACTGTGACGTGGCTCCCAGCTGGTGCTCCTCCGTGGGTCAATTCACTCCTCACTCCATCTAGGAAACTGCTGGCAGTCCATGGCTTACAATATCTACTATGACAATTATCCTTTTCTGTTTTATTTTATGTGATGCATTATAGAGACTTAAGAATGTGTTCATATTTCCCAAGATAAATTTCAGGATTTAGTATCTTAGCCACATGTTTTTCCTCAAGCTGTATTTTCAATTGTATGAGTTTATAAAGGTATTAAACTCAAACCACATTCTCCTATGTGTACAATATATTCCCTACATTGAAGCATTTATATTGCTGTATTGTCAGCTTATATAACCCTATCTAGGCTAGAATATAAATAGACCAGAATTAGATATGACAAAACAACAGTTGGGGGATGAGTCATCAAATTCGCTTTTATTTACTTAATAATGTTTTAATATTTTCAAATATGTATTCCTTCTAAGTCTCAGTACTCTTGGTGGTATAATAATAACTCCACAATATACAATTATTTTAAAATTAAATTGAGATCATGTGAAATTATAAGCATATTATAAGAACTCAAAAAATGCTAGGTTTTATCAATATCACATGATTCCTTAAATACAGTATTAAAGCTCATATGAGAGCACGTGTTATGACAATGAAGCATATAGATACACCAGGAGCCATATATAGAAACTTAAAAGTGTACTTTTTATAGTGTGCTAATTGCTACACAATTTAGCATGCTACAATGGAAAACAGATTTGAATCCTGGGGATTGATGTTAGCTGCCTTCAGGATTACAAAAATGAGTAGGTCACTGTGAACATTTCAAGTTTTCTAAAGTATGAATCATTATGAAAGTTATGCTGTCCCGTTCATCTTGGGCTGCTGTGTAATCCATCATAATATTTAAAAGCTGGTAAATTATGCTTCCGTGTGATTCATTTTATTTGTGTATTGTTTTCTGTGTAGAGGAGGAAAATCTCTGTCAACCAAGCTTCAAAGAAAAATAAGTATTCAATTCACAAAATTCAATTCACTTACACCTTTATCAAATATATGTACCTCAAACTCATTCAAATGCTCTGAAATGTACTTCAGGTTAAAAAAAAAAATGTCCCTTTATCAGCGAGCTACACAATAATAGAACAGGCATAGAGAAAAACGGTGGAAATTTTAGGTGAATGGTCCACTCTCATTTTAAAGATCTGTTAATTTAGGTTCTGTAGAAGGGAAATATTTTGTTCAGGGTCATTCAGCTGGTTAATAGCATTGTGATTATAGCCTAATTTTCCCAGTTCTAAAATCTAGGGTATATTTTGGCACCAATATTTATATTTATTTTAATATGTGCAAGTATAATTGAGGGATCGTAGAAAGTTCTTTAAAGCCTAAGTACTTCAGGAGTACTTATAAAGTCCTTTAAAGCTGTCTCATAAATACTGGAAAACCAACAACTCACAGCACACTCTGCTGTCCCGTTCATCTTGGGCTGCTGTGTAATCCATCATAATATTTAAAAGCTGGTAAATTATGCTTCCATGTGATTCATTTTATTTGTGTATTGTTTTCTGTGTAGAGGAGGAAAATCTCTGTCAACCAAGCTTCAAAGAAAAATAAGTATTCAATTCACAAAATTCAATTCACTTACACCTTTATCAAATATATGTACCTCAAACTCATTCAAATGCTCTGAAATGTACTTCAGGTTAAAAAAAAAAAATGTCCCTTTATCAGCGAGCTACACAATAATAGAACAGGCATAGAGAAAAACGGTGGAAATTTTAGGTGAATGGTCCACTCTCATTTTAAAGATCTGTTAATTTAGGTTCTGTAGAAGGGAAATATTTTGTTCAGGGTCATTCAGCTGGTTAATAGCATTGTGATTATAGCCTAATTTTCCCAGTTCTAAAATCTAGGGTATATTTTGGCACCAATATTTATATTTATTTTAATATGTGCAAGTATAATTGAGGGATCGTAGAAAGTTCTTTAAAGCCTAAGTACTTCAGGAGTACTTATAAAGTCCTTTAAAGCTGTCTCATAAATACTGGAAAACCAACAACTCACAGCACACTCTGCTGTCCCGTTCATCTTGGGCTGCTGTGTAATCCATCATAATATTTAAAGCTGGTAAATTATGCTTCCATGTGATTCATTTTATTTGTGTATTGTTTTCTGTGTAGAGGAGGAAAATCTCTGTCAACCAAGCTTCAAAGAAAAATAAGTATTCAATTCACAAAATTCAAACATGCTGGAAAGGTTTTCCAAAATATTCAGCTAATATTCTCCATCCTTGACAAAAGACTGAGCTAAATCATTTCTTTTTGCACCTTTTTAATTACTGGCATACATAATTTATATACTCAAACCATTCACAACTACATCTTCATATAGTTTTATAGCCTCTAACAGAATGGTTTCCTCCCAGTCTGACAGTCACACTACCTGTGGGAGGATTAACAGCACATCTTGATAAAATATGCCCAGGTGCTACAGAATCCAGAGAATCACAGGGCGCTACCAGCGTGTCCCCTGTGACTGAGGCCCAGTGTCCTCGCAGTGAGCTCTGATCAGCAGGGCTGCGCGTTCTCAGCTGCACTGGCTGAACTCCCACACAGTGGCAGCAAATCTTGCTCTGAAGCCACTGAAAGGCTGCAAAACTTGTTCTGAGAGTTAGGTCTTGGAAACACAGTCACTGAAGTATTGTCCCAGGGGTCCTGCTGCTGCTGCTGCTAAGTCGTGTCAGTCGTGTCCGACTCTGTGCGACCCCCTAGATGGCAGCCCACTAGGCTCCCCCATCCCTGGGATTCTCCAGGCAAGAACACTGGAGTGGGTTGCCATTTCCTTCTCCAATGCAGGAAAGTGAAAAGTGAAAGTGAAGTCGCTCAGTCCTGCCCAACTCTAGCGACCCCATGGACTGCAGCCCACCAGGCTCCTCCGTCCATGGGATTTTCCAGGCAAGAGTACTGGAGTGGGGTGCCATTGCCTTCTCCGGTCCCAGGGGTCCAGGAAAGACTATATCTGCTAGCAGATCGGCGAGAGACGGTCGTGTGGTCTCCCCCACCCCTTCGCATAACGTCCCGTCTGGGCCGGGCTTCAGGCAGATGGAGGGAGATGCCCACACATGCCCCGTCCAGATTGTTAAAGAACGGACTGCAGCCTCTCAGGCTTGAAAAGCCAAGGATCTTCTGGCTCTTGCCTGGTGAGCAAAACGTCCTAGAATCAGTATCTTATAGAAACAGGCTTCGATTTTCCCAAGGAGATTACCATTCATATTTACTGTGAAACAATAAATACTCCCCGCCTTTGGCAGAGGACATGCCATTAGATTCAGTGTCTCTCCATCCTTTTGTGAAGGAGTATCTGATTAAATACTGTCCCAAGGGGCAGAAATTATAGGCATTATACAGCCTTAGCCTTTAATGATTCCTATCTTTGTTGTTCAGTAAAAACCTCCAAACAGGTTACATTCTTTACGTTTGATAGTTAACCCCTGAAGCAAGGAGAAAGGGCAACCATATCTTCCCAATAAGGCTCTAAATTAAGTATGATTAATTAATTCAACATTGCTCTTGTTGTTATTATTTAGTTGCTAAGTTGCATCTGACTTTTGTGACCCCATGGACTGTAGCCTGCCAGACTCCTCTTTCCGTGGGATTTCCCAGGCAAGAACACTGGAGAGAGTTGCCATTTCCTCCTCCAGGGGATATTCCCAACCCAGGGATAAAACCCCGCTCTCTTGCATTGCAAGCAGATTCTTTTCTTTTTTTAATTAATTAATTTATTTTAACTGGAGGCTAATTACTTTACAATATTGTAGTGGCTTTTGCCATACATTGACTTGAATCAGCCATGGGTGTACATGTTCTTTATCGCTGAGCTGTCAGCCATCAGGGAAGCCCCATACTTATGATTAATTAAATAAATGTAACACAGAATGAAAGGAAGGAAGAGAAGGCAGCAAAGAAAAATAGTCAGCTATATGCTAAAATAAAATATGAATAATAAGAATAAAAACCAGAGAGGGCAAACCTGTAAAAGTCACATACATCTTAGATGGGTTCAGCCTTTAACCCCATTTACTGCCTCGAGCTGATCTTGTCTGTACGCGTGCACACAGCAGATTTTCATATTTTGGCTTCAGGTGCTCCTGAAGGTGACCACACCAATGTCTACAGAAGTTTAGGCTTGCCAGTGGTCCTCGCATCTCACAAGGCATGTATCCTCTGTGAGGTTCTGTCCACAGAACACACCCTGACTGTTGGCAGGTGTCAACTGGAGGACCCTCTTGTGAGTGTGGTTCCTGTGACCTCTGTCCAATGTGTGCATGTCCAATGAAGAGCTTCTTCAAAGCTGTAGTGAAATAAAAATGTCTCGGATTTGATGAATTGAGGTGAATTGCTTTGAGGTGCCAGGTCTCCCTCATTTAAATGCAAATCCTGAAGTTAATTTTAGAAATGAAAAGGATCACAGAGATCATATAATCAAATGCTCTCATTTTCCAGGAGAAGATACTGAAGGTCAGAGCAGGTAAGCATCTTGCCTAAAATAACACCAGTAAAATATTAACTTTAAGTCCATATAATGAGCCTCCAACAGGCATCTGACTGTGTGTCATGTTAGCTGTGTTTGCTGATCAATTTCTTCTTCCATTTTCCACAGTTCTTACCAACTATGTATTTCTCTGGTCAAAAAGATCTAATGTTTCTCTGCTCATTTATCATTGATGATCTTATCCACTACTACAGTGAAAAAATGAAAGCCAACATTTTTTCTCAACTAATCAATAATGTCCATTCATCTACATATCTATCCATCTTCTATCTGTTCAACTTTGGCAGCATTCATTCTTATTTTTCTCCCTACACCAAAAGCAGGTTGTATCTGTTTCTTAGAGCTCTCTATTCACTATTTACAGTTACTAATTATTTCCTTCTGCTTTCTGGAAAAAAATCTTACATTAGCAATTATGCCTTCTATAGTTACAATGCATACTTACAGGTCATCATAAACCCAGGATCCATGTCTTTTTCAAACACACATCCATACACACAAAAATTCTTTTGGACCAAAGTCCCCTTCCAGGTACCATAATATACATCACCTTATTTTTATATTCAAGTTTCTTTACAGTTTTATTTTGCTTTATATTCGTAATCACCTACTCTTCAAGCCACTCCCATAGTCCTCTGTCCCATGGCTGCAAGAGTTTCTGAGAAACAACATGAACTCCACGATTCTGATCCCACTGAATGGCCTAAGTCTTCATCCTACTTGAGTCCTCAGCAGCATCCTGAACATCGCCAATGCGCAAAACACCCTCCAAAATTCCTGAAGCCTCTTCTGACTCAAACCCACCTCCCTGTGTGTCTACCATCTGATTTCAATGCACCCTTTCTGAGCATAAGTGCTAGAAATGTTGCCTATGTTCACTGACCATTTTTTACCTCCAGGACCCTGCCTGCACTCAGTATAACCTACAATCTTCCCCCACCATCCCATTCAACAGTGCTGTCTGTACTGCAGCCCTTACTGACACAGAGATGGGCACGGACACTGGAGTGGGCTTTCCAGATGTGTATTTTCAAAAAAAAAAAAGCACTTTGGATAGGGTGTGGCATGAGATTGCTTGATGACAGGCTTTTACATCAGCTTGACCGTGATTATTTAGCTGGTGATTGCAGCTGGTCAGTAGAGAAATGATGGCATCGTTTCCTACAGTGGTGACGGGGATGACCATGAGGGTGTAGATGTCAGAGACGTATGGGAGAGACAATGAACAGGACATGATGAGATGTAGCAAGGGAGAGGATCAGGTCAAGATTTTCTACCAGACTTCTGCACTGAACATCAGGGCAGAAGGCAGGGGTGTGTACTAAGGAAGAGAAGTAGGTTGTATAGGCTTGGAACACAGGCAGTTGTAGGCAGTAGGCAGTTGGATAGTAGGATAAGAGATCAGAAGAAAAGGCTGATGTGGAACTGTGTCTAGGAGTCCTTTGGTATACATCTACTCATTCAAATGCTATTTATTAAGTACCTACCTATTCTATGTCAAACCTACACAGCATTTTAAAAAACAGAGACCTCTCTTTGCCCACAAAGGTCCATCTAGTCAAAGCCAGAGTTTTACCAGTAGTCACGTACAGAGTTGGGCCATAAAGAAGGCTGAGCACTGAAGAATTGATGCTTTCAAACTGTAGCGTTGGAGAAGACTTTGAGAGTCGCTTGGACTGCAAGGAGATTAAACCAGTCCATCCTAAAGGAAATCAACCCTGAATATTCATTGGAAGGACTGATGCTGAAGCTGAAGCTACAATATTTTGGCCACCTGTTGTGAAGAACTGACTCATTTGAAAAGACCCTGATGCTGGGAAAGATTGAGGGCAGGAGGAGAAGCAGGTGACAGAGGATGAGATGGTTGGATGGAATCATCAATTCAACAGACATGAGTTTGAGCAAACTCCAGGAGATAGAGAAGGAGAGGGAAACCTGGCGTGCTGCAGTCCATGGGGTCACAAAGAATCAGACACGACTTAGTGACTGAACAATAAGCACTGCACACAGGCATAGTTGAATCCTCTGGAGGTACACAGTACTGGCGGGGGCTAAACTATCTGCCTTTGTGGAGTTTACATTTGATTTGCTGGAAAAAAAGAAGACATATTAAGCAATACACTGTGCTGGAAGACGCTTTGCATTATAAAACAGAAGTAGGCTGGTGTAAGGAACACAGATCATACGGGACTTGGGTGATGCCTTTTAACACAGAGGCATATAGATGGAAAGTACAGCCGTGAAAATTCATGAGTTGAAATATTTCCAGTGCACTGTGGGGAGGAGGAACTCAAAGGACACTCATGAAATTTCTTACAGAGGAAGGGGTGACCCTGAGGATATGACAACCAAGACAAAAGTGTGGCAAGAGAGGAAGGAAGTGTCCACTCTATGAAATCTGGAGGCGATACAGTTAAACTGAAGATTCAAGAAGAGGAGCAGGCTTCCCAATATTATCTTATAATGCAGCCCAATTCTGGTAATGTGCAAGTTCTTAATTGGCAACATTGAGCCATGGACCCCCTCCAGCCTCATTCCAGCTGCCCTCTCCATCGCTCTATCTGGCTAACTATACTTCCCTCGATATTTTAAGTGTGATCTTTACTGTGCTCTAGCCTCAGAGCCCCTGCACTTTTATTTCTTCTGTTACTCAACCACTGTCTGATAGCCACATCTTTACCTTTAGCCTAAAACCCACCTCTGCAGAGAAGCCTTCCAGCCTCTCCCAGGCTGGGGTAAGCTGCTTTATATACATCTCCATAACAACGTGAGTGGACTCCCCTGGTGGCTCAGTGGTAAAGAATTCACCTGCAGTGCAGGAGACTCAGGAGACTACGGTTCAATCCCTGGGTCAATAAGATCCCCTGGAGGAGGGCACAGCAACCCACTCCAGTATTCTTGCCTGGAGAATCCCATGGACAGAGAAGCCTGGCGGGCTACAGTCCATGGGGTCATAAAGAGTCGAACACGGCTGAAGTGACTTATCATGCGCCCATGCACAAAAATGTGAGCATGCCCTCCGTGACACTGATCATTTGTTGAATTTAGTTTCTACATTTTCCTTAATATTAAGGCTCTTTTTATGTTCAGAGGATTCAGCCACTTCTTTTCATTTGGGCTACATAATTATCTACTTATTTTCCTTCTTGAAGTTGCAGACTCTGCTCCATCAGCCCCTAAGGTCTCAATGTTACTTTCCTTTCAAGTGGGCACTCGCCTTGCTCTGTCCTACCTAATGGTTTCTGACTGAACTGTTTAGGGGAGAATAGAGAAAGAGAGGGTTAAAAAGGAGAGGAAAGGAAAGAAGAGATGAGAAGAGGGAAGGGAGGGAAAGGTAGAGGGAGAGAAAGAGGAAGACAAGGATGGAATAAGACTAAGAAGTTATTCTTTACAGTTAAAGCGTCTCTACTTTTTAAAGTATAGATTCAATATGAATTTACAAGCCCCACTTGTGTCTCTACTTTTTAAAATATAGATTAAATATGAATTGTACAAGCCCACTTTTCATTATTTTCCCTTTTCTTTGACTGCAAGAATCAAGCATAATCACAGAAGAAAATTGAATGAAGCCTGACAGCATCACATATATCCAGTTCACAACAGGACAAAGGAGAACCACCACCCAGGACCTCCTACAACTGTCTTAGAACTCAGAGAAGAGGGCCTATTTCTTAAGTTAAGTGAATTTCCTTCCTGCTTCTACTCATCTTCTATCAGCCAGTAGCCTTTGCAGACATCACCTGTACCTGCTGGGTACCTTGTCCGCAGGATACAAGTCATTGGGAGAGGCAGGCTTGTCAAAGATATGCGATCCTCAGATGGAGAATTCACTCTAATCTATAAACACGCTACATGGAGACTTCCAAAAGGCAATATTTTATAACTGAGCCATGATTCCTATTTTTAATCCCTCAGCATTGAGTCCAAGCCCAGGGATCACCGCTAACATCAGGGGAAACAGCAGTGTTAGCCCTGCTCTGAGCGACACTTGACTCACACAGTGAAGGAGGTGGTATACATGCTTTCACTGAAATGTACAGTGGAAATCTGGAAAACAATGGAACTCCTGGGAAATTGCAGGGCTGTTCTTTTCTAGGACATTAACATTTCTGGAGAAGCTGGATTCTTCCTCCTTCAGTGGGGGTGAGGATGAGGTTGGGGATCAGCCCAGGGCCCAGAACTTAGCCTCAGCGCACAGGTGCCCTGGGGCTCAGGGAAGAGACCTCTCTCTGGTTGTTATGCAACTTTCCCGAAGCTGTGGATACAAAGGTGCATGTCCCTACCAATTGCATAGAAATGCTTGAATGGCCCCAGTAGGAGCCTATAATTTCTTCCACTGTACTGAAATTCTGGCTCAAAGGCAAACATCATAGCATAATAGGGATTCATTTATGTCACAAAGGGCTAACAACTGCAATGGGGGAAAAAAAAAAAAC
Organism: Aepyceros melampus; assembly: GCA_006408695.1. Classification (NCBI taxonomy): domain Eukaryota; kingdom Metazoa; phylum Chordata; class Mammalia; order Artiodactyla; family Bovidae; genus Aepyceros; species Aepyceros melampus. The sequence goes on along the minus strand of SJXQ01003729.1, from coordinate 80,354 downwards.
CTGAAAAATTACTCAAATTAACCCTGTGTGTGCGCCATCAGGGTATTTTACGCCTTTCAGACTGAACATAAATGGCCTGCAAGAGTGATAAAGGGTAGAGCAGCGTGCAGGAGACATGCCGGCTCTCTTTCTTTACTCCAGAACGTGCAGGTCCAGGATCCCGCTTAAATGAGGACACACTGATGAGACAGAGAATGCCAAGTACAAGGAGTCCAGGGCAGGGTGACTCGGCAAGACAGTGAGAGCCTGCGTGGCCAGAATGGATTCTCCTGCCTCCTGAGCTGAGTCTCTAGGCTCCCTTCACTTCTCAGAATTTCAGAGGAGCCGAGAGAAGTTTATTTCTTTTTCCCTAGATCTGCAGGACGTAACAAGTGCCAGAGGAAACTCCATGTCCCTACTGTCTGATTTACACTCTCCATCTCCAACTGCAGTGCCTCATCCCTTCAGGCTCAACGCTCTACGTCACTTAAATGAAACTCCTTTTAATTAGAGGAACTATTGGGGGTTATTACCAATTGCAAGTGAACGCCAATGATATAGCTGGTATTTGTATAGCACTTTCACATTGTCTATTTCAATTAATCCTTATGGGAATTAAGAAGCTGAAAGGGCTAATTGCTCAGTCGTGTCTGACTCTTTACGACCCCATGGACTGTAGCCCACCAGGATGCCCTGTCCATGGGATTCTCCAGGCAAGAATACTGGAGAAGGTAGCCATTCCCTTCTCTAGATCTTCCCAACTCAGGGATCAAACTCAAATATCTTGTGCTGCAGGTAGATTCTTTGCTGTCTGAAAAACAGGGAAGGTGAGGATGGCTTACTTATTTACAGGAAACATTCAGGTCAATAGTAATTCTCCAAAGTAGCTAAAAGCCTATAATTAGCAGAGTCAATGTGAGAATGTGTGTGCTCAGGCAACTCAGCTCTCCGTCACGTTTCCAGGAGACAATGTGCTTTCCACTTTGGTCCAAAAAAGTTTCCAGAAAAGTCTTGATAAGAAGAAGAGTTGCCCTTGGGAGTCAGTGAAGGAAGAGAAGTAGAAGGAGGAGTTGGAAATTATTCAATATTATCTTCAGAACTAGCTCTGTGTCTTTAATTACAGTAAAGAATGGATATTGATGCTTCTGAGAAGTATAAGCAAAAATAAAAAGCCTCAGTGGACTCTGCCTCAGAATATTTAAAAAATCACATTTGGAAATAAGTGGAAAGGTTAATTGTCACTGCAGGACATCTTTGTATTTTAAAATTAACCCTTTCCTCGCAGCTGATGGGTGATGGCATTATGAAAACCTGAACCAAACAGCAACAGCCAGTTAGCCAAGGGTCAGGCAGCTTGCCGTGCCACCCATCAGATGTCTTCTTCCAGAAAGCACGCACAGCCATAAACACACCGAAGCTGTCAGTGAAGGCCACCTGCTGGGCTTACTGGAACATGCAAATGTTGACACATTAAAAACTTAGCTTCCCTGCATTTTGTTCCTGTGACAGCGCAAAAGGTGTGTCAACTGTAGCTAAGAAATGGGACTTTCCATTTGCTTTGCACCCAAGAAAATGAATATAGGAGGGACACTCATTTTATCAGCTGTTGATAATTCTCACTGTTTGGAATGTAGAATTGACTCTTCCTGAAGCAGAAAATCCTGTTGCTAACGTGATTCATTTAATGCAATTGGAAAACTGTTTTAAACAGGACTATGTCAAACACATAGTAAACTAGAAAATGTCAAAATCTTTGTGACTGAGAGCCTTGCTAACTCGCTTATTAAAACACCAAAGTAGTTTACATGAAGTTCTAAAGATTCTGAGTAGATTAGTTTAAAACCAACATGTACGACCTCTATACTGATCTTGAAGTGCTGCTCGTAAAGTAGCTAATAGTCACACTGTCTACACTCACTGGCTGTGAGTAGGCACTGTTTTGACCACTTGCTATCCATCAGCTTACATAGCTCCCATAACAAACTTCTTTTGAGAGGAATTCAGAATGAGAGTTTACGTGTCCCATCCAATGCTGCACTCAAAGCAAATGGCTCTGAGTGGATGGATACAGTGTCACCTGAATAATTTTATCCTCATTACATCTCTGTATAACAGACTCTGACCTAATCTTTTTTTTAAGGTGAAGAACTGGGATCCTGATATGGTTGATAAGTAGCAGAACTGCAGTTCAGACACAGATACTACAATTCTAACCTCAGGTTCTCCTATCACATAATGGTGGCATCTCTTAGATTTCATGGTTGCATTATGAACAAGCAATAAGAACTAAGAACTGCCAGCAAAGCCAAAGGACTTCAACTGAAATCATAACTTGTAATACATAACCCTTCAAAGCATGTCACATCTCAGCCCTTATTGTCATTCTCCTCAATAGCAATTTCCTTGTTATATGATTTTTCCAAACATTGTTTTCTTTGAAACTCTTCCCAACAGAGATTCTTGAAATCTAGATACAATTAAAATTAAATGCATTTACTTTCCAAGGGAATAATAAAATTGGTGAACATTCAAGAACTGCTGGGTAAGTGAAAGTCACAGCTCTTTTGGATTTGAGTTTCTCTAGGCATGAGCAAAGGGGCTTCCCAGCGGGGACTGGGGTAAAGAACTCACCTGCCAATACAGGGACATAAGAGACGTGGGTTCACTCCCTGGGTCGGGAAGATCCCCTAGAGGAGGACACAGAAACCCACTCCAGTATTCTTGCTGAAGAATTCCATGGACAGCGGAGCCTGGAGGGCTACAGCTCATAGGGTCGCAAAGAGTTGGACATGACTGAAACAACTTAACACGCGCACACAGGTATGAGTAAAACAAGGATGTGAGGAGAGGTACAGTGAAGGGAGAGGACAGTTAGGAATGAAGCTGCAAGTCTTCTCTTAATCTCATCCTTTAATTCCATTGGAAAGATGCATTTCACAATTATAGTTATTTTCTAATTAGAATTAGACCTCTTGAATACACATTCACATTTTTATTACATGGGGCATGTTAACAGAGTATTGCTTTATTACATTTCTTCATGTGATCTTGGCGACACTTTGATTTAGTTACGCTGGCTAAAAATGATCAGCCCCACTTTGTAGATGATGAAACTGAGCTAGAGGATGTTTGGTCACTTATCCCTTGTAAAGCACAGTGGTGAGGATGAGAGCTGGGTTACAGCACGAGTCTCTGGTCGTTGTGCCAGTGGCCTTTCTGCTTCCCCAATCCACCTGCCTCTTTGGTCAATGAGATGAAGGTAAACTTTTGTTTACTGATTTTTTGGAAATCCTTTTATTAACAGAATATCTTTTTGTTTGTTAGGTCAGCCCATGACATGACGCCACCAAAGTGTACTGAGCACCTGAGCACGGGCCAGTTGATAAATAGCTTGGAAAATGATCATTTGTTTAATTCAATGTATTTATGTAGCACCCATCTCCCTTCAGGGTTAAAAGAAGTTCACTGATTCATTCAACAATGTGCAAGAGATACAAATAAATAAAAGAGACCAAGATTCAGCTCTCATGGTGCTAACGTTCTAATGGGGGATGTAGACTAAAAAAAACCTACATAAAAAGTACTGCTAAGTTAGATAAAAACAAAGCAGAGAGGCTGCAATTTAAAATCAGAAGGGTCAGGGAAGGTCCCACTGAAACTGTGAGGTCTGAGCAAAGGCAGACAAAGTGGAACAACAAGGATTCCAGGCAGAGAAGCAAGCAGGGAAGACCCTGCTGTGGGGATTCAGGGACACATTTGAGATAGCAAGCTGCCTGGCATGGCTGGAGAAGAGCCCTCAGAGATGTGGTGTAGGGCCTCAGGCCACTGCAAAGAATGTCCCTTTACACTGATTGGGGAAGAAGCCATCAAGGGGATTTCAGCGTAGGAGTGATGTTGTCAGACATGTTATGGAAACATTCTGGTGGCTCTTTGGGGCACAGTCTGATGGGACTAAGAATGGAGGAAAGGGTTTTGTTGGGAAATTGGAGGGTGGGAGGCAAGAGCTGACTGTGGCTTAGACTAGGGTTTCAGCAGGATATGTAGTGAGAACATCAGAAAGGAAATAAGTCCATTGGATTCCCCAGCAGACTTCAAGCTGGCATGAGAGAAACAGAAGTCCAGGACGACCCTAATGCCTTTCCTCTGCATTACCAGCTGATCCATGAGAACAGATGCGAGAGAGGTAAGTTAAGGGTGGGGGTCAGCAGCACAATTCTGAAAGTGACAAGTTTGAGATTTTTATTGGACTTCAAAGTAGAGCTATCACTTGTACAAATCTGGAAAGTTTGGCTGATGTTCAGCAAGACGGTGGTGATAGAAAATGCTCAGATGAGGTTTCAGATCCTTGGAGGGAGGCCTAGGAGTGGAGAGAGGAGACGAGATGCCCAGGACTGCCCTGAGCCCTGGAACTGCTTGACGTGCCAGCCACCATGCAGGCGCCTCCTTAATACATCATGCAAAACCGGATAAAATTAGAAGCTCAACTCCTCAGTCACTTGGCAAAATCTCAGTTGCTCACTCAGTTGATCATATGCGGCTAATAGCTAAAATCCAAGGGAGCACAGAGTATAAACTCTTTTATCACTGAAGAAACTTTTTGTGGTCAGGGTCATTTTAGAATTGGGCTTCCCTGGTGGCTCAGTGGTTAAAAAAAAAAAAAATCTCCTGCAACACAGGAGACACAGGTCCAATCCCTGAGTCTGGAAGATTCCTTGGAGAAGGAAATGGTAACCCACTCCAGTATTCTTGCCTGGGATAAGGAGAAACAGCAAAGGAGACCCAGGAAGATGGATTTCTCTACAGAAGAAGGATTGAATCCCAGACAAGAATTGAACAGAAACTTATTTCAAGAAAAAGAAAAAAAAAAAAAAAAAGGTTGAACTCTATGAGGTCAGTGAAGATGAGGGTTAACAACTGCCTACAGGATCTAGTCAGGTGGGAATGATTTTTAGGATCACAATATATACAAATTTGATAAAAATAGATCTGGTTTTTAGAAAGCATATTTTATGAATATTAAAATTTCAATAGATTATTTTGGGGTTATCAGTGGAGAAAGTGAACCAGAACTGAAAATTTTTAAGAATACAGGAAAATGGTTGTTCAAGTTTTGAATAAACATAAATTATTTTAAGGGATACAAGTAAACATATTAAAGCAGCCTCCCTCCTGTTATCACCTGATTTTTTTGCAAAGATTCAGAAAATCGACCACCATCACACTCACTGTTGCTTGTTTCAACCCAGTTCCCAAGGAAAACCAAGGCAATGGGAAATGACTGCTCGGACTGTATTCTGGAAACACCATCCCAGGGCAGGGTTAACTAGGGAAAGGGAAAGGACACAACTTGAGGTTCAGTTACATGCTGGCTGCATCCACAGTGATCCAGAGGGAGAGGCGGTTAATCATACGGCAGGGGCTTCCGCTGGGGCATCTCGTGTCCCCAGGTAGCCGCACAGAGAGCATCTGCCTGGGGGTATCTTACGAGAGGGCTTCCAGGTGGCGCCAGTAGTAAAGAATCTACCCGCCAATGCAGGAAGATGCAAGAGACATGGGCTCGATCCCTGGGTCAGGAAGATCCCCTGGAGGAGGGCATGGCATTCTATGCCAATATTTTTGCCTGGAGAATCCTGTGAACAGAAGAGCCTGGTGGGCTACAGTCCGCGGGGTCACAAAGAGTTGGACACAACTGAAGCGACTTAGCATGCATATCCCTGAAGGTAAAACTGTGACTATCCATGGGAGTCACTTGTAAATAGTAAAATGGTATGTAAATGCGATACTAATTTTGTAAATTTCCTCTGATAACATTTATTATCTTTCCTTTAGGCTGTAACCTAGAATCTTTAGGAAGCATCTTCAAAGAAATGCATCTACATACGTATCCTCATAAAACAAAATAAGAGAGTGCTAACAGAAAGAAGTCAAAAAAAAAAAAGATAAAAACACTATTTTAGAAATAAACTCAGAGGTCTAGTTTCAGGTCCGCTATGAGGAAGTTGAAAGTCATTACTCTCATTCTCCCAGCAAGAAAAATGTATACAAACTGTGAATAGGGGCTGGTTTCAGATGCATCATTGAACCAAATGGTCACCTCCAAAGCTAGGGCTAGTGAACACAGAGGGTGGCAGCAGTACGTATTTAACTGCAGCAGATGCATCTTGCACCATAAACTTGTAAGAAGCACCATATGGTAATTTTGATGCATTTCTTCTGGCTGAGTTTGTACTGGCAGAGGAGAGAAACTTCTAGGAGCTACAGTCTTACAATTCACACTTTTTGAGGGAATTCCCTTCAGGGATCACACCTCATCCTCTCTGTGAAGATCAGAGAAATATACCTCCTGGTTCAGGCAAGGCAGGGAGAAGAGTGATTGTTATGAGAGTCACCCAGAGCATTCTTCAAAAATGAAACCTACTCAGCAGGTGAAATAACTTTACAAGGTTTAATACCAGCTGCGGAGAAGGCAATGGCACCCCACTCCAGTACTCTTGCCTGGAAAATCCCATGGACAGAGGAGCCTGGAAGGCTGCAGTCCATGGGGTCGCTGAGCTTCGGACATGCCTGAGTGACTTCACTTTCACTTTTCACTTTTATGCATTGCAGAAGGAAATGGCAACCCACTCTGGTGTTCTTGCCTGGAGAGTCCCAGGGACAGGGGAGCCTAGTGGGCTGTCGTCTATGGGGTCGCACAGAGTTGGACACGACTGAAGTGACTTAGCAGTAGCAATACCAGCTGAGAGAAGGGAAATTCTCCCATTCCAGTTCTGTCAAGAGTTTCTGTTTCACCTATTTTCACTAATATTAAACAAACTTTCAGAGAAGGCAATGGCACCCCACTCCATTACTCTTGCCTGGAAAATCCCATGGGCGGAGGAGCCTGGTGGGCTGCAGTCCATTGGGGTAGTGAAGAGTCGGACACGACTGAGTGACTTCACTTTGCCTTTTCACTTTCATGCTTTGGAGAAGGAAATGGCAACCCACTCCAGTGTTCTTGCCTGGAGAATCTCAGGGACGGGGGAGCCTGGTGGGCTGCTGTCTACGAGGTCACACAGAGTTGCACACAACTGAAGCGACTTTTAGTTAGTAAACAAACTTTAAAAGTCAGGGAAAGTACTGATCAAATTTCTCATGAACACAGTCACAAAACACATAATGAAATATTAGCAAAAACATTCAATAATATATAAAAATAATCGTACACTATGACCAGGTATCTTCTGCTGGTTCATCAGTCAAAAATCTCTCACTGTGTTATACCACATCAAGAGGCTACAGAAGAAAAATTATGATCATATCAATTCAGAAAACATATTTCACAAAGTTCATCAGTCATTCATGATAAAAGCTCTCAACAGATTAGGAATATAGGGAAACTTCTCCAGCCTGAAATTCCATCCATTATACACCTACAGCCAGATTCATAACAGAGAAAGGGAAATTGGATACCACCATGGTCTAGAGCCAACAAGGATGTCCCCTCTCACTCTCTGACTTGACATTAACTGGAAGACCTACCAACCACTGTAGAAAAGGATATAAATTTATACATATCGGGAAGGAGTAAATAAAAATCTTTATTTGCAGATGGCATGACTGCATATATCAGTTCAGTTCAGTTCAGTCACTCAGTCGTGTCGACTCTTTGTGACCCCATGAATCGCAGCATACCAGGCCTCCCTGTCCATCACCATGTCCCGGAGTTTACTCAGACTCGCGTCCATCGAGTCAGTGATGCCATCCAGCCATCTCATCTTCAGTCGTCCCCTTCTCCTCCTGCCCCCAACCACTCCCAGCGTCGAAGTCTTTTCCAATGAGTCAACTCTTTGCATGAGGTGGCCAAAGTACTGGAGTTTCGTATATAGAATACACCAGACAACTAAGACAATAACTCCTGGAACTGATAAGCAAGAATAGCAACATGATAGGATACAAAGCAAACATACGAAAGTCAATTGCATTCCTATAGACCAAAAATTAACTCTTGGAATTTGAAATTTAAAAAATAATAATGAATCATTGTTATTTACAATCACAACAAAGAAAACAAAATACTTACGTAGAAAAACAATGAAGCACATATCCGCAGAAGACAACAAATACCACATGAGAGAATCAAAGAAAATCTAAACAAATGGAGAGAGATTCCATGTTCATGTAGTAGAAGAGTCAATATCATTAAGATGTCAATTATTCTCCCTCTAGATCAATGGATTCAAAGCACTCTCATTTAAAACCACAGTAAGCTGTTCTGCAGATACTGGCAAACTTATTCTAATGTTTAGATGGAAAAGTAAAAGCCTTATAATAGCGTATTACTGAAGAAAAACAGTTCAAAGACTCACTACAAAACTACATTATTCAAGGCAGCTTTATGCAAGACAGCATGGTTCTCGTGAAAGCACAGACACATAGACTCATAGAAGCAACAATCAGTGTGTGCGTGCTAAGTCACTTCAGCCGCGTCTGACTGAGTGGCCTCATGGATTGTAGCCTGCCAGGCTTCTCTGTCTATGGAATTTTCCTTTCAAGAATACTGGAGTGAGTTGCCATGCCCTGCTCCAGTGGATCTTTCCAACTCAGGGACTGAACTCACATCTCCTACAGCTCCATTGGCAGGCAGATTCTTTACCATGGAGCCACTGGGGAACCCCAGAAGCAACAATAACCCTAGTAACGAGGTCCTCTAGTGCTCTGATATTGGTTTATAATGTCATGACTTATGAAAAGAATCAAAGTTCCTTGGAGGAATGGCTGACTCTAGGACTGGAGCCTGGAGCAACTTACAGTGTAGAAGGTAGGAAAGTAGTCCTCCAAAAATCTAAACTGCTGGGACCATGTCAAAGTGACACAGGAGTCAACTGAAAGAGCCTAATGGCCAAATATAGAATGCATTTGGCAAAAAGATAACTAATTGAGTCAAAAACTAATTAGAGAAGGTAGTGCTGGATGACACCTCAAAATATAAAACAAATATCCATGAGTCCACACTGATGCAAAAAGATGATTGAATAATTAAATAAAGAAGAGAACAGAAGAAGTCTCTCATGAGAAAATTTCCAAATGTTCGAAAACAAAAACCAAAAAACAGAGGTTCTATCCTCCCAGAAGTATAATAGAACATAACTCCCATCCATTAAACATGGTCTGTGCAGACGGACTCCCTTCTGAAGTGCATGGTAGGGAAACTGGGGGAGAAAAACAGAATGACTTTATAGTATAGTATAGAAACTATAGTATAGTATAGAATAGAAACTATATTATATTATAGTATAGTATAGAAACTATACTATAGTGTAGTATAGTGTAGAAACACGGCAAACATGCCTCAGCCCAGTAATACAGTCAAGCAGTCACATGGACAGTATGCGCTCTTGACAAGATATAATGAAAACAGCACCTTACCTTATGAAGCCTTCCTCCCCAAAACCCATAGCTCTTGTGTAATCATGAGAAAAAACATCAGGCAAACTTAGCTGGGGAACAAGCTATACAATTCCTGATCAGTTGCCTCCAATTTGTCAAGGTCATAAAGAACAAGGAAAGTCAGAAACTGTCAGAAAAAATACCCTAAGGAGACATGAAAATCAACTGCAATGTGGTTTCATGGAATCCCAGCACAAAAACAGTTAAAATGCAAATAAGTAACAGTGAAGCATGGACTTTAATCACTAATAATTCACTCATATTGTATTATTAATGGTAAAAAATGTACCGTGCTAATACAAGATGTCGATAATAGGAAAATGGAGTGTGAGGCATAGAGAACTCTATGTTATTTCCTCTCAAATTTCTATAAATATAAATATTCTAAAATGAAATTAAAAATAAATGATTTAAACTTGTTCTTTAGCTTCATTCACGTTTAAATTGAGACTGCCTCAACTTTATATATTTGCATATCAGGATATTTCATGGAATAACAGAAAAAGCCCTACAAACCACCAGGTTTAAATTCCAACTCTATCATTCTTCACCTGTGTCATTATATGCAAATCTATCTCTTCATTTCCACCTCATGAGAATAAGTGATGAAGTGTTTAGATCCTGTCTAACTTTCCTTCTATCTCTGGAATTCATAACTTCTCTCTCTGAAATCAGCTTAAGAGTACTCCTTGGATTTATAACCAGTAAATATTCATCAACTGAATAGTATATCATCTTTTATTTCTTTTATTTTTCATGACACCTGATGAATTGAGATTATTAATAAACATTCTTCACACGACTAACTCAAGATAATGAACAGGGTAGCAAGTGGTTTTTCAAAAATCAGAGTCAAACTATCAGGGTGGGAATGAACTATGTTATAGATGAGCTGACTGACTTCTAGAAAGAGAGGAAATTGTGAATTTATTTAATTGGTGATAGAAATCTACAGGCATCCAGTACATTCTCGAAATTTTAAATGGAAAATCAGGCCTGCATTTTTTCTTTAAAAATAGTTTCATCATACATACACTTATTAAACTCTTTCCATTAAAATAGCAAAAATGATACTAAATGAGCCATTCTTCTTTGACAGTTATACAGCTACACACACACGTAGATATACCCATGTGTATATAAGCTATAGATAAACTATACACATATACAAACATAATTTTGAACGGTTTTTTTGTGAAAACACTTGTATAATTTACTTATTTCACCTCTGATTATAGCATTCAAGTTACCAGCTATTCAGTTACCATGAAATAGTTACCAGCCTTGATTTTAGAATCAAGTTTCTTCATGGTTATGCAGAGCTGAAGCATGAACATGATTTCAGCTCCAGTCCTGGAAGGGACTCACTTCTAAAGGAGGTGATCTGTTCCATGCCAGACTGGAAGGGCCATGGGTTTCAAACTCACTGGGTCTGAATACGGAGCCACACAGGTGGGCTGCATGGGACGGTATACAGCAAATGTGTTTTCCAACAAGAACAGGAGCTCAAGTCCTGAGAGAATAAAGACAACAGAAGACTCGTGTCTTCTCACTAAAGAAAGCCACCTACTCCCCTCCAATCTAGAGAATGCCCACAATTGTATACACGAGGCAATTTCAGCTGCTCGCATACTCTATTCCTATAATTAAGTGCAGTACAACAATATTTTAAACAACCCACGCTGATCATCATTAGTCCTAGGTATCCTGCAATGTGCTGTTATCAAAAACAAAACTCCAAAGACAGTATTACTCCCAGCTTTAAGGGCAGAGAAGTGGTAGAACACAGCAAACATGAATAATGAATAGAACCACGAGAAAGATCTCAGTGTTCAATCTTTTTTGTTTTTTTTTTTTTGACCATTTCAGGAAATCGCTTGCTGTTATTATCAAATATGTAATCCCCTAGAGATATAGCATTTAATCTGGCTCTTAGAGTCTGGCACTGTCCACCAGAACTCTTACTTTAAATTACCACAATTAAACTGGCTAATGAGAATCATGTTAGCACAAGTTGCTCATGCTTTCCTGTTGAGAAAGGTTCTGCACGTCCCTAGTTAATGGAGGTTTAAAAAAAAAAAAAAAAAAGAGGGAAAAGGACAAATTAATCCAATTACCTTGTTTCTTTTTCCTTATTCCAAGGAAAAAGCGTGTTTCTTCACAATTAACATTCAGCACATTTCCCTAATTAATGCAATTGGATAAAATGAAACAAATTCATGATGTCATTAGCTGAGTTCTTCCTAATGAAGTTGGGTTATATGAAACATTAACCACAGAGTAAAACCCATTTCTGTGGCCAAGGAAACACACATTTATCATTTCAGCACATTTACTTTGGAAGTACCAATCATGAAGGCTTATCACTACAATCATCATGTCTTGATAAATCAACATAAATTAGCATTTTGATCAATGCCATCAGTAAGCCCAGACTGTGAAGAAAGGAACCCACAGCTTGGTAAAGGGGCAGAAGCTAACTGTGCGTCTTCACAGAATGACAAGGGGCTGCCTGGCAGACAACTGCTGTTGCTTCACTGGAAGCCATATTTACCTTACCAAGTTTCGTATCCTCCAGATCATGGAAAGGAACTCTAATTCCATAGACACACTGTGAATACCTTAGGAGAAAAGAGTTTTGATCCACTTTCTTCAAGCAGAAGGTGAAAGAGCTGAAAGCTTCTAAAATGTGTGACACAAATGCCCACGTTTCTTCAGTCTCTTTCAGGTAGCCTTTTTCTTTCCCGATTAACATATGCATTTCACATTAGAGATTTTTCCACTCACTGGCATTATAAAGTGCTTGTGGTGGTTTAGTTGTTAAGTTGAGTCCAACTATTGTGGCCTCATGGATGGTAGCCTGCCAGGTTCCTCTGTCCATGGGATTCTCCAGGCAAGAATACTGGAGTGGGTTGCCATTCCCTTCTCCAGGGGATCTTCTCAACCCAGGGATCAAAGCCAGGTCTCCAGCATTGCAGGCAGATTCGTTACCCTCTGAGCCACCAGGGAAGCCCTAGGGATTATGAGAGTGCTATTAAATATTTTAAAATTCTCCACCTTCCAAAAGGGAAGACAGATATTCTTGTAAATTCACTTCATCCCCTATCAGGAAATTATAAACACAATACACTCAAATATTCCTTTCCCTTCCTTAAATTATCTTTTTATTGTTTAGCAACTGTGGTGTTGGAGAAGACGCCTGAAAATCACTTAGATTGCTAGGAGATCAAGCCAATCAATCCTAAAAGAAATCAGTCCTGAATATTCATTGAAAGGACTGATGCTGAAGCTGAAGCTACAGTACTTTGGCCACCTGATGCAAAGAACTGACTCCTTGGAAAAGACCTTGATGCTGGGAAAGATTGAAGGCAGGAGAAGGGGATGACAGAGGATGAGATGGTTGGATGGCATCATCAACTCGATGGACATGAGTTTGATCAAGCTCCGGGAGTTGGTGATGGACAGGGAAGCCTGGTGTGCTACAGTCCATGGGGTCACAAAGAGTTGGACATGACTGAGCAACTGAACTGAACTGATTGTTTAGTATGTAGTTTCCCCAGTGGCTCAGCAGTAAAGAATCCATCTGCCATGCAGGAGACGCAGGAGAGGTGGACTTGATCCCTGGGTTGGGAAAACTCTTGGAGGAGAACATAGTAACCAACTCCAGTATTCTTGCTGGGAAAACCCCATGGACAGAGGAGCCTGGCAGGCTATGGTCCATGGGTCGCAAAGAGTCAGACATCACTGAAGCCACTGAGCACACACACGTCATTTAGTACTCAGGATGTTTCTAGCTAGCTGTTTATTATCTTGTTTATTATTGGCAACAGTTAATATCCTATTCCGATTTTCTGTGTTTTTAATGAATGTTCTCCTGCTGTAGTGAAAGTGAAAGGGAAGTCGCTCATTCATGTCTGATTCTTTGCGACCCCATGGACTGTAGCCTACCACGCTCCTCTGTCCATGGGATTTTCCAGGCAAGAGTACTGGAGTGGGGTACCATTTCCTTCTCCAGGGGATCTTCCTGACACAGGGATCAATCCCAGGTCTCCCACAATGTAGGCAGACGGTTTACCATCTGAGCCATCAAGATGTTTCCTGTTTTAGAGTCTCATTCAAAACACTAAGTCACAATTTGTGGGCACCGTCACAGCCTCATTTTCACTGTTGAACAATTTACTGGATCTTAGCAGCTTTGCAGAAAGCTGGTTGAGTGATTTGAAGAATGTTGAGATTTGCGTGGTCTTTCGTCTGATTGGGATTTAGTGATGATTTTCCCATTATTAGAGGGAATTACAGGGTTTTCAAGAGGAAGACCACAGAAGTAAAGTACCCTTTTCATCACACCATATCAAGAGGCTGATAACCAATATGACTCTCACTTAAAACAACTATACTTGAACTGGTTAATGACAATCATGTTGACACATTTCATGCCGGGAAAAGACCAATGTGGTCTGTCACTGTCAATGTGATTTACTATGATTGATGTTAAACTAGACAGGTGGCTGAATTTACTCTGAAGCAGTTTTCAAAGTTGCCTGCATATTACAATCACTAGGGGATTTATAAAATATACTTATTCCTGTATCCTACCCTGAGAGCTTCTGATTTAATTGGTCAAAGGTGTGGTCTGGATATCAGTATTTTTAAATGTTCTCCAAGCGATTCTAATGTGTAGTCAGTGTTGAAAACCACTGCTCGAGATGCTGAAACAAGCCACATGAGTGGAGGATTAATCCTCTTAACTATTAGCCTCAAAGAATGGGATTTGATGCAGTTGATCTAACACTGACTCTCTCAAGAACCACACAAACCCTTATTAGAGCCTGAACTTCAGAGAACTAGCTCTTCTCTGGTTTTGCATATACTAAAATTCTGGTGTCATCTATGCCTGCTTTTGACCAGAGAAGAGGATAAGATGTAACAGCAACAGTCTGCAACTTGAAGCAGCCCTCTATGAAGTCAGGGGCCCGTGTACATCCACTGGCAACAACTGAATCCTGGCCTCAGCTCTGTGGCCACAGGGACGAGGCGGACACCTTCTCCCTCTGCCCAGGCATTCACTCACCTCTCTGCTTCCTCCCCTAAAGTCCCCTCCTAAAGATTAAACATATCCAGAAGGAGAATATCAAAGTTATTATAAAGCTGTGATAATTAAAAGACCATTGTTTAGGGTCGGATTCATTGACCCTGCAGTACACTAGACAAACTCTAACGTTCCTGACATAAACGGAAACTTGGACAGAGAGATGTAGCATCACCACTCAGCAGGAAGGGACCCAGTTGCTTAGTGTGGTTCAGTAGATCAGGTGAGCGTTGCTCAGTCTCATCCTGCTCTTTTCGGCCCCATGGACTGCAGCACGCCAGGCCTCCCTGTCCTTCACTATTTCCCGGTGTTTGCTCAAGCTCATGTCCGTCGAGTTGGTGATGCCACCCAAACATCTCCTCCCCTGTTGTCCCCTCCTCCTCCTGCCTTCTATCTTTCCCAGCATCAGGGTCTGTTCTAATGAGTTGGCTCTTAACATCAAGTGGCCAAATTATTGGAGCTTCAGCTTCAGCATCAGTCCTTCCAGTGCAGAGTCAGGACTGATCTCCTTTAGGATTGACTAGTTGGATTCCCTTGCTGTCCAGGGACTCTCAAGAGTCTTCTTCAACACCACAGTTCAAAAGCATCAATTCTTCGAGTTGGTGATGCCACCCAAACATCTCCTCCCCTGTTGTCCCCTCCTCCTCCTGCCTTCTATCTTTCCCAGCATCAGGGTCTGTTCTAATGAGTTGGCTCTTAACATCAAGTGGCCAAATTATTGGAGCTTCAGCTTCAGCATCAGTCCTTCCAGTGCAGAGTCAGGACTGATCTCCTTTAGGATTGACTAGTTGGATTCCCTTGCTGTCCAGGGACTCTCAAGAGTCTTCTTCAACACCACAGTTCAAAAGCATCAATTCTTTGGAACTCATCCTTCTCTATAGTCCAACACTCACTCATCACTTCTTTATGGTCAAGGACAGAACTCCTGGAAAAACCATAGCTTTGACTATATGGAATTTTGTCAGCAAAGTAATGTCTCTGCTTTTTTAATACACTGTCTTGGTTTGTCATAGCTTTTCTTCCAAGAAGAAGGCTTCTTTTAATTTGATGGTGGCAGTCACCATATGCAATGATTTTGGAGCCCAAGAAAATAAAGTCTGTCACTGTTTCCATTGATCAGGTGAGTAGAAAATAATAAAACTAAATGTCTACATCACATGGGGTTTCCCTGGTGGCTCAGTGGTAAAGAATCTGCCTGCAATGCAGGAGCTGCCGGTTTGATCCCAGAAGTCAGGGCATGGCAACCCATTCCAGGTCTTGTCTGGAGAATCCCATGGACAGAGGAGCCTGGCAGTCCACAGTCCACAGGGTCAATAAGAATTGAACACGACTGAAGCAACTTAGCACGCACATCACATGACTCAGAATATACATTCCTGATGTATTAAGGATCTAAATGATAAATGTAAAACTTTAAAAAATAATAGAAGCCAACAGAAAATACTCTGTGAATATTCTCAGGACATGGAAGAACCTCTTGAGCAAAATAGAAAAAGCACACACACACAAAAAGATAAATATAAGTTAACATTCATTAAAACAAATATTTTGAACAAAATAAACATATTAAAAGCTATCGGAAATGCATAAGCCAACAACATATCACTAAGATAACTGAACAAAAATTAGGCAGATAAATTGGATCAGATAGAGCTACCTTAAGCTTTGTTTATGTTAATGAAACAAAAAGCAAAATATCACAAAAGTTCAGTTCAATGAGTTGCCATTTATGTGTCAAAAACACACAAAGGAATAATAAATATACTGTTTAAAAAGTAATATACAGTAAAAGTACAAAGGCATGGCAGGGAAGGCTACACACTTTTTTCAGACAGTGAAGCTATGATGGAATTAAGGAAGGTTACAAAGGATATTTTAACAATATATTTGAAATTTTACTTCATAAGTCATTATTTGAAGCAGATAAAAATGCAGTAAATTGTGTGACCTACACAGGAGAACAAATGGTTCTATTAGTCCATATTTTTGTCAGAATATTTGAAATTATTAAATAAATACAAAAACAGATTAGAAAGGAGACAAGGTGAGATATATAAGAGCTAAGGCGCATACCTCAGTGTGCTCAGACTGGGGGTATTTATATTTTTCCCATTTAACTCATATGTTTTCCATTTTCCAATAATAACCATGGTAACAAGAAAAAAATTTGTTTCAAAGTGGATGTCTTTTTTTTTCAATTTTACAAATACACTAGAAAAATAAATTACCAAAAACTCTCTCTCTTCACATCTATCATCTTTCTATCACCTATCATCTATCTGACATCTGACATCTACATCTAAAAGAGAGGCTCAAAAAGGTTTATCACACAAATATATTTCCTAAGCATTAGTGTTTTTATCAGAACAATTCCATGTTTCATTGCCCTGTCTGGCATTTTGTTGTTGTTGGTCAGTAATGTCTGACTCTTTTAAGACTCCATGGACTGCAGCCCGCCAGGCTTCTCCAGGATTGCCCCTGCAAGAATGTGGGAGTCGGTTGCCATTGCCTCCTCCAGGGGATCTTCCTGACCCAGGGATCAAACTCGCAACCGTATGCCTCTTGCATTGGCAGGCGGATTCTTTACCACTGAGCCACCTGGGAAGCCATTTTGCCATATGTCATTCTGAGTTTCAGTGTTCTGCAGAGAAAACTGTCTTATCTCTGAAGTACAGATTAATTAATCATATACTAAGAAAACCATTTATTTCCCAAGAATTCATTAGTAAGGCTGAAAGAATGGCACAAAACTAGTCTTTGCTAATAAATGAAAAGAATCGCTCTAAATTAAAGAGGTTTTGAGGTTGTTATTCAGTTTGACACAAATATGAGAATTATCTTCTCCTATTCTCATAAGTTCATTTTCCCCCAGGAATTATAACACATATGGACAGTGATTAAGCATCCACAGAGTGAGCCGTATGAATGCTCATCACAGTGCTAGCTCCCATAGGCTGGGGATTAAACCCAGCACCCTCCTCAGAGGTCTGGTTTGGTAAGGCAGCTACATAGAGAAATCTCGGTTATGTCCCCTCTGGGCAGCTCAGTCCTAGAGAGGTTTCTCCTTCTGATAAGTCTCTCTGAAAACGAACAATGCTTGGTTCAGGCCAAGCAGTGGTGGAAGCTTATGGTTTGTGGGAAGTAAACAAAGAAAACGAAAGATTCTGGGACAATGCCTGACCTCTTACTCTGAAAGGGACCACTGTTCAGGTGATTACACCACTCTCCTCTCTAACTGTACAGTAATCATCACCATCTTTCCACAGAGCCCCAGTGATAAGCTGGCATCTCTTCAGTGGACTCTGCTAGAATGCCAAGCTGTTTTTTTTTTTTTTTTCTTTTACTGAGCTATGAAATGATTCTTGATATTGCACACTTCAGGTTTTTCTTCATCATGGCAAATTTGGTTGATCATTTTCTGAGTGTTTACATTCTAATTCCTATTGCCAATTTCAGGTTGGGTCCTTAATTTATTGAGGTCTTTAATTATATTTTCACTGAGTCTTCACTGATTTTTTTTTTAACTAATAAAGATCTTTGAAAAATTGTGCCAACAGTGTTCTTCAATGGGGTTGTTCAGTAGGGATCATTCACTTCAAATAATGTCTTCAATTCAGGCAGCAAAATCACACCTGCTATTTGCTTTTCACAAGCGTTGCCTATAGTTCAAATCATGTGGCCCTGAACTTCTGCTTTGTTTTGAGAGCTCTTCACAGGTATGGTCGGTTTGGGGCCTTTGTTTTATACTTAGCATGCACTAAAATATCAGAGATGCATAGATATTCATTCTAGAAACTCTTCCATGGAAATAAACCTTGGGTAAAGTGACTTAGCCTTTTAGATTCTAACAGTCCATTAATTCACTCATTGAGTGAGCACTTACTGAGTATCTTGTTTGGGCCAGACAGTGATCATGCTTCATGTTTACACTGCAAGTTCTAATACCCACATGCTTATTGTTTATTAAAAAGAAACTATTTTTGGTACCAAGTATGTTTCCTTAGGGCTTCCCAGGTGGCTTAGTGGTAAAGAATCCACCTGCGAATGCAGGAGATCTTGGCTTTGATCCCTGGGTTGGGAAGATCCTGTGGAGAAGGAAGTGGTAACCCAGTATTCTTGCCTGGAGAATCCCATAGACAGAGGAGCCTGGCAGGCTACAGTCCATGGGGTCACAAAGAGCTGGGCATGACTTTGACTAAACAGCAACAGATGTTACCTTAAGACTGGTGGAGAGCAGTATTTAAGAGATGCTTAGACTGTCTTGAATTGAAGCCATGGTTTAGACAAAGGGGGCTCAGCGGTTAAAAGCATCTGCCTGGAATGCGGGAGACCTGGGTTCGATCCCTGGGTAGGGAAGATCCCCTGGAGAAGGAAATGGCAACCCACTCCAGTATTCTTGCCTGGAGAATCCCATGGAGGGAGGAGCTTGGTAGGCTACAGTCCATGGGATCACAAAGAGTCAGACACGACTGAGTGACTTAACTTTCTTTCTTTCTTAGACAAAGACCATATTCTTCATCTTGAACTCAATATTCTATCCCATATTAACTCATCAGTTTTTATCCAGGGACTCAATGGCAAGTTTTTGAAAAACAAACAAACAAACAAACAAACAAAAACTGTGATAAGAACAGATAGGCTTGGATGAGGGCAGAATCAGCATGATACAATGAGGAGGTGTATCAGGCTGGGACTCCATGGCAAAAAATAAAAATAAAATAGTAATGGAAGAAGGAGTAGCAAGTCATACTGCAATGCTGCTGGCTCCCGTGACGCGGGAAGGAACGCTGGGCAGTAGTAATGTCCTCGCGCAGTGGTTCTTAAACACTTCATTTTCCAGACTCCTCCTTACACTTTAAACATTATTAACCCACCTAGCTCCTTTACTGCTTTGGAAAATATTAATTCTCTTTTATCCACCCTTAATGGTTTTTTATACAATTTTGACACATTTATTTGACTTCAAGATTAATGTTAATACTATACACCTCTTGAGCAAGGCAAGGAATTTAGAAAGATTTCACTCTGTTCCTCTACATTTGTGATGCCTAGTATTTCAGTACGGATGTGTGCTCGTCATCATCACCACCAAGGTCTTTTTGTTAAAGGCAGCATGTGTTAGGTTGCAGCCAGGGTTGTCATTCTTTTGTTGATCCTGAGTGTTGGATGACCTGATCGTCTTTCTTTTTTCAGAACCAGATCATCTATTAGTCTTTTAAAATGGTTACTAAGAAACTCTAGTAAACACTCTGTGATTTTTTATGTTTTTTCTTTGTATTCCCTTACTCTTAAGCAATATTTCAATTAGACTTGAGTTCTAAACTGAGATTTATCACCTAGGGTCCTTAAACTTTGAAGCTCCCTGCTATTTCTGATGAGAAGCATGTTGTCTGGTTTCACTTCCCTGTAGACAATGAATGTAGTCACGGTTTTGGCAGGAAAGGTACAGGCACCTGGGGTTTTGAAAGGGTCTGATAAAGGGTGACATGTGGTGGGGAGGGCAGAGGAATAAACAAGGGATCTTGGAACTAAAAAAAAAAAAAAAATCCCAAAAAACTCCATAAATGTCCTTCTAGTTTGCTTTTGCTAAAGCAGCAATGAGGTTACCAGTTCTAGGGACCTTTTTTTTTTAATGGTGATTGTACCATGCAGATGTTCCTGCTTTTAGCTTTTTGTGAGCTCAGAGCACGCTAGGATTTTTCATTTCTGCACACTTACTCTCTGTCTGGCTGTGGTTCCCATATCCCTACAGCCTTCGTTCCTCTTCCAAGGACAGGGAGAGACAAGGCAGATCTCAGCAGCCTTAAGCTTTACTCCAGGCATCAGTTCCAACTCCTGCCTCACTCACACTGAGGTCTCATTCCCTGCCCAGTTTCATATTAATACCACCTGCCCTGTTACTCCTGCACTGAGCTTCCCCAGTGGCTCAGACGGCAAAGAATCTGCCTGCAACGCAGGAGACACAGGTTCAGTCCCTAGGTCAGAAAGATCCCCTGCAGAAGGAAATGGCTACCCAGTCCATTACTCTTGCCTGGAGAATCCCATGGACAGATGAGCCTGGTGGGCCAAAGTTGATGGGGTCGCAAAGAGATGGACACAATTGAGTGACTAACACTTTCACTTATTCCTACTGGTGGGCTAAAATGTCCTTCTGCAGATACGCAATTTTTTAATTTTGAAGACACACTTGAAAAATTACTATTCCTTATTCTGAATTCATCTATTTATTGTATGTCTGATAAGGTATTTCTATTTACCTGGGACAAAGAGTGAACCATTCATGTCCATTTAGTCCACTCCATAACCCGTATCACTGAGAACTGACCTCCCTTCTCCAAATACAGGACCAAGATATTGAGATCATTTTAAATGATTCTGTTTAAAGCATTTTCTCTTATACAATGGCCTGTAAAGTACGTGGGTTTGTGTTTTAACAGGCAGAAAAAAGGGAATGGAGCAGTTATGCTGGGGAAGCGCTCCCACAGTGCCAGAAAACTGCCTGTTCTCTTCTCCACACACAGCTGAACCGCTTTCTCCGGTCTGCCCTGCGAGGCAGCATGCTTGGGAAGAGCTCGTGTTCACGTTGCCGGCTGATAATCAAACCCAGCTGAATGTGTCTCCTTCTGGACAGGTGAGCGACCGCGTTCCGTTCTCTGGGAAGTATCTGCCGGGTGGCAATAGGCTTCTTCTGTCAAACAACAGGGCTGTTCATCGTAAGATCCATTCATTACTGGCCATGCCATTTGTAAATGTGCTCCTTTTGGTTCTTACCAACTGATTTGTTGTTATATATGTTATTTCACCTTATCTTGGTGACCATGGATATGGACATGCCGTCTCCTCTATTTTTCAAGTGTAGGGCAAGTGCCTCGTGTGTATTAATTACAATCTGTAGGAAAACTGGAAGTCAGGCATTATTCAGATCTACAGTGAAGAAAGCTGGTGCTCACAGAGGCTGCGTAGCTTGCCCAATTCACTGGTGGCAGAGATGGGATCTGAATCATGTTTTATATTTTTACACATAACTTTCACTGCCCTTAACTCTACAGATAAATAAATTGGAACCGAGAAGTTGTTTTACACATTCTTGGACAAAGAGGCAACTAATGGCGTTCAGCTTTCAATTCAGCATATTTTCTACTTTAAAAAATAAATGCATTCCCAGAATTAAGGGAAATGGTGGCCTCATTTTGCCTGTTTAGTTGAGAGTCTGGGCTCAGGACATATATGAGCTGAGACAGAGGCTATCATGGATTTCTGCCACACTGTGAGGATCAAGAGTGTGAAGGGCACACACTCAGGAATTTTACATCAATAATTAGTGCACTCCAGTCACCAGAAATGCCCTTGCCTTCATTCAACTGATACAAGATCTTCCTCTGTGCACTGAGTACCTGGAAATTCAGAAGATGGGCAACTGGGGAGGAAGCTCATGCTCAGTGCCTGGCATTTGTAAGTTCAACATCAAGGCAAGAGAGAGAGACAGTAGATTAAAATAGGACCCTACACACAAAGTAGAAGCATGCACACAGTGAAAATATGATGAAGATATACTCCAGGGAAAAAAGTACCTCGATGAGGGCACTGTCAGATTTCACCTTACCGGAATGGTTTCTTCACCTTAAATATTACAGTTAAATACAGTACAAATTTCACTCCCCGAACAGAGGGCATGGGGACATGGTGCTTTTCGAAGAGCCTTCAAATGCTTCATTCATCCACTTTTTCAAACATATTATTAAGGGCTTATTTTATTCCAGGAAGCATTAGTTTCCAGATCTGTTAAGAAAGGGCATAGCCTTTGCCTCCATAAAGCTTAGCGTCTAGGAGGGAAGACGTATTAGTCAAGCTAACTAAACTGTATGTACATTAAACTGTTCTAGAAACACAATTGTGATGATGACTGTAAAGCAAAGGACAGGCTTAAAGAGTCAATAATGGTTTTGGAAGGAGATAATGCTGTTTCCTGGAGAAGGAAGTGGCAACCCACTCAAGTACTCTTGCCTGGAAAATTCCATGGATGGAGGAGCTTGGTAGTCTACAGTCCATGGGGTCACAAAGAGTTGGACACAGCTGAGTGACTTCACTATATATAATGCCGTTTCCAGCTACAGAGATGGGCCTAGAGACTATCATACTAAGCAAAGTAAGTCAGATGGGAAAAGACATATTCCATATGGTACACATATGCAGAATTTAAAATATGGCACAAATAAACCTACCTAAGAACAGACTGACAGACAACAAATTTATCATTACCAAGGAGGAAAGGAGGGGGAGAGGAATAAATTGGGACTTCAGGATTAGCAGATACAAACTATTATTTAGAGAATAGATAAGCAACAAGGTCCTACTGTATAGCAGAGGGAACTATATTTAATATAATAAATCATACTGGCAAAGAAAGACAATGGTGGTTTTGTTTCCTTTCTCACTTGATCATGGGTGTGGTGCAGAAATTCTTCTCTGAGGAGGTGATCTTAGATCCACAGAATGAGTAGGGATTACCTATGAGAACTGGAAAGGAAAGAATGTCTGCGAAACATGTGACACAGGATGACAGCCTCTGTCTGGGTCGCTCCGCAGAGGCAGGAAAGTCATCAGCAAGTCAGAGACGCAGACAGCAACCCCGCCAGCCTCCAGGGGCCACGCTCAGGAGAGTGTGGTCTCCTAGGGGAACGGGAGTGACTCAGGACTGAAGTGGCAACAGCCTCCAGGGGCCAAGCTCAGGAGAGTGTGGTCTCCTAGGGGAACAGGAGTGACTCAGGACCGAAGTGGCAACAATATGGAAAGGGAGCTAGAACACTGGCCAGAAGACAATGTGGTTATAAACCAGTCAACAGGCTATACCTCAGTGCAGGTGAGAGGAGATGCAAACGAAATGGTTTACCTGGAAACTCTCAGCCACCAGCACTAAGGTTACACCAGTATTCCTTCATTCCTCACTAAGAAATCTGAAATTCCTGAAAGTCCAAAACAGTCCTGAAACCAGATGTATGATACTTGGATGAATGAGTCCACATTCAGAGGGCAGGAATATATCAATGAAGATACCCTCGGTTAATTTAAGATTTTATGCTTACTTCTGAAATGACAGTTTTCTGAAAGGTGCTAATATTTCCCTTAGAAAAACCACTGTGACCCTGAACAGACTGCTAAGAGACAGCTGATTTGTACACCAGTTTATCAAAGAAACAAGGCCAGCATGGACGTGAAATAAAGAGAAAACCAAGTACAGAGCAACATGCCCTGAGATTAACAGAATCAAAACTAAAGTAAGACAATTACAGAAGCCTAGATCCAGCCTGCAGTAAGACTTTCTTTTAATTAATGCATTAAATCTTTGGCTGTGCTGGGTCTCCGCTGCAGCACGCAGCCTCCTGTAGTTGCAGCCTGCTGGCTTACTTGTCCCGTGGCATGTGGGATCTTAGTTCCCCGACCAGGGATGGAAACTGTGTCCCCTGTATTGGAAGGTGGGTTCTTAACTACTAGACCACCAAGAAAGTCTGCAGCCTGCAGTCATATTAATATTCTTACTTTATTCCTTAGTAACTCACTTTCTTAATTTAAGAAATATTTTAAGGAGTAAAATTCTCTGCCAGGATAATGCATTTCGCTCAGCCTTCAGTGTGTGAGTATGCATTCATGCGTACATGTATATTCCCGAACATCACATGGTTATCTTCCAAATGTCTTGGTCCTACTGCGAGGGCAGGAGGCAATATAAGGGCAGTCATCAGTACGTTCGAAGAACTGGCGCTACTGGCCACAGAATTGGCAGAAACCCTGACTTGAGAACTGGTAATGGCAGATAAACTGGATGAGAAGGAAGCAATAGATGAGAGGCTGTGGTGGTGGACGGAGGAAGATAATCCTGGTCAGTGAGGCCACTGACACAATGAAACTCACTGTAAAAGAGGAATTGATGTTTTATATCTATTTATCTAGAGATGATTAGGTCTAGATTTAATATTTCTTTGCTTTACTTCCTTTATTTGTTACATAAATTCTTTTCAGTTGAAAAAACAAAACGTTTCCCTGCATCCCTTTAAAATAGAACTTCAAGTAAACAAATAAATATCAATCATGTATAATACATTTAAATATATGAAGTTTATATGGTAGGAAAATTTCAAGTCAGATTTGAGTCAAAAAAAAATCACTGATATATTTTTCTATAATGGAAATTAGTTTAAGATTTCCGTCACTGTTCATGTTTGGTTCTTTCAGTCACTAAGTCGTCTCTGACTCTACAACCTCATGGACTACAGCACACCAGGCTTCTCTGTATTTCACCATTTCCCGGAGTTTGTTCAAACTCATGTCAATTGAGTCAGTGATGCCATCCAACCATCTCATCCTCTGTCATCCCCTTCATCTCCCACCTTCAATCTTTCCCAGCATCAGGGTCTTTTCCAATCTGGTGGCCAAAGTATTGGAGCTTCAGCTTTAGTATCAGTCTTTCCAACGAATATTCAGGATTGATTTCCTTTAGGATTCACTGGTTTGATCTCCTAGCTGTCCAAGAGATTCTCAAGAGTCTTCTGTTTGGTCGTGGAAAACAATCTTACCCAACTTAAGGTAAATTCAGTCATTTTTAGATTTGCTTCATTTATTTTCTGTGTAAATATTCAGTCTCCTCAGGAATCTGCCCTGCCAAGTTCCTTCCTATCTCCTTGGTGCCAGGGGATAGAAGGTTCTGTTAGATTACATCAGTCACACTGACCATTTTTGTTTGACCAGAGCAAAGTACATGAGATTCCACTAAAAACTCGTCATTTTAAACAAGATGAATTTGCAGTAGGTACATGTTAACTCATGTAACAACCTGTTACTGTCTGCAGAAAAACTGTGTGTATAAACCTAAGTCAAGCACAATGATAAACCTTAAGACTGCAAAGAGTACTCCCAGGGCACCTAACTATAAAGGTTGTCCTCGTGTGTTATTCCTGAGAAGATGACCTCGATAGAAACACAGTGAATTCTGAGCTGGGATGCAACTGCCCTCTGTGTGTCTCCAAATGTCAGTGTTCATCTACACGCGACATGTCTCCAGTCCAATGTACAGTCAGTTGACAATGTACTCACTCGCTCCTGCCCTTTTGAGCAGTCTGAGGCATGAAAGGAAAGCAATGGCCCTGTGTGGCCGCCTTCTAGTGATGTGATCCCGGGGTATTATCTCTGCATTTCGGTTTCTTTGTTTCTTATTTCAACTTTCTCGCCTCTCAGAATTTTGGGTCAGTTTCCTAGGTCATGTTTTCAGGTCTGCCTCAAAATGATTCAGGCGATTCCTACCAACAGGCACAACTTTTTGTTGTTGTTTTACTTGAAAAACAACCTTATTCCAAATTGACACCCTTTTGAAAAGTGAATAAGGAGAAAATGTGTACAGGTTATTACATAACAAAAATAACTGTCCATAAGTTTATTTGCTATTTGTAGAAGGTCTTCAATTCATTACAATAAGTTAGTGCTACTATTATACATACTTGACATTCCTGGATTATTCATTGTGTGAGAAGGGTTCATCTAATTGTTTTAAATGTGCCACATAATAAATCTTCACAATAGACTCTAATTTAGATGGTAACATTATCCCTTTTTCACCCATGTTGAAATGTAGGGCCACCTAGAGAGGACACTTTCACAGGGGTTTCTAATGAGCTAAAAAAATATCTTAATAGAAGGAAAGAGAGGGAAGTAAATGACTCACCAAATGGCTACAACTAAGAGCCAGAGCATCTCATTTTAAATTACATCAGAAATTAATTGCATGAAATTCTGCAGATAGCATTTTTACCCCAGATGTCTCAGTTTCCTACTTTAAAAAATATCATGAAATTTTCTCCATTACTTTATGAGGCAGTTGGAAGCATCAGATGAGATTTAAAAAAACTATAAATGTGTAAGTATACTGTATTGGTGTTTTTCTTTCTGGCTTACTTCACTCTGTACAACTGGCTCCAGCGTCATCCACCTCATTAGAACTGATTCAAATGTATTCTTTTTAATAGCTGAGTAATACTCCATATATGGAATTTAGAATGATGGTAATGATAAACCTGTACGCAGGGCAGCAAGGGAGACACATGTATAGAACGGCCTTTTGGACTCTGTGGGAGAGGGAGAGGGTGGGATGGGTTGGCAGAGTGGCAGTGTAACATGTGTGATGTCATGAGTGAGGCAAATCGCTGGTCCAGGTTTGATGCGGGATGCAGGATGCTTGGGACTGATGCACGGGGATGATCCAGGGAGAGGGTGTGGGGCTGG
>SJXQ01003729.1:31980-52832 GCA_006408695.1 Aepyceros melampus | reverse complement strand
GCAAAACAAACTAAAAAGATAAAATTAATTAAAAACAAACAAACAAAAAAAACTATAAATGGGTTCCATATATCTAAAAATCTTCTATTAATGCAAACTTTACTACCCTCGGTCTTTTATATTATCCACTCAAATTGAAGTACATGAATTTCATTTATTATCCACATTAATGTTCACATTTGGAAGCAAAGTTGTTCTTTCATATTTTATATTGTTTTACCATAATGATACTTAACCTGTTTATCATGTGGCCTCAATTCCTTGTCATTAATGACACAAAAGGATTATAATTTAGAGACAGAATAGGAGAGAATAACTCACTTGTACACTGATTTACTTGAAAGAAAAGGGCTACAAAAGGTCAACTTTTAAAAAATGTTTATCATAGGATATAATGAAGGAAATGAAATAACAAGTGAATCTAAAATCTGATAAATATAAAATTATACCCATAGCAAAATCCATAGCAGTTAAAGAAAACAGGAAAGCCAACTAAATCGTAAAGGAAAACATAAGTGGGAGACATGAAACATTCCAATTATTATTTTGATTTTGGTTCAATTGTGACTGGATTTTGGTAGTAAGTAAAGCTGATAATAACTTAGCTGTATTAATGAAAACTATCCTTTGAAAGTGATATATTTGACATGAATAAATTCTTAGTACCAGACATAGCAAACTGTGCCATGATTAAAATAACATTTCACACTCTTTATGTTGAGAGAATACAGCTGTGGTGATAATTTACGACTCACATCTCCTCGAGGATCTGTGAGTGGTTGTTAATATTGTTATGTTTTAAGTCTAATTTCCCTTCCTTGAGCTCTTTTTAACTGTGCTCCACAAAGACATCATTACGTTTAAGAATATGTTTTTCTCCACTGGTTCTTCTAGAAAGATTAATCTTTTTCTTTCATTCACAAAATGGGAGAGAAGGAGATATAAGACATGCAGTCTTTGGAATGAGATTGACCTTCTTTTTCTAGAAGCATTTGCAATTTAGTAATCTATTGATCCCTGATAGCTCAGTTGGTAAAGAATCCACCGCAATGCAGGAGACCCCAGCTCGATTCCCGGGTCAGGAAGATATGCTGGAGAAGGGATAGGCTGCCCAGTCCAGTATTCTCGGCCTTCCCTGTGGCTCAGCTGGTAAAGACTCAGCTTGCAATGAGGAAGACCTGGGATTGATCCCTGGTTGGGAAGATCCCCTGGAGAAGGGAAAGGCTACCTACTCCAGTATTCTGGCCTGGAGAATTCCATGGACTATATAGGCCATGGGATTGCAAAAAGCCAGACGTGACTGAGTGATGACTTTCACTTTCAATCTATTAATAATTGAATATAAACAAAACATGAATATACAAGGTCCAAAGTTAATAATGATTATAAATATGGTTATTACATAGCCACTGCAAGTATGGTAATAAAGATTCAATACAGACATTTATTAAGGAAGATACAGTGGGAAAAATACACACTAAGTCCCCAGGTATATGATATAATACCTGTGGGATTTTTTTCAGACTAGAGAGGCTTTCTAATCCTCACCACTTCGTTCTGGCATTTTATAGATTTGAATGTCAAATATGGAATAGTCCCCTTGCCCCACAGGCATAAGAGAATATAAGAATTATGAAAAGTTTCTCCATTGAATAATAAGTCAAATATGAAATAATCATAATGATTTTATATGACTGTATTTATTACTGTAATTAATGAATTACTGATGTGTTATTTCTAAGGCATAAGCATAAGACAAACTAGACAACCCTACATAGCATATTAAAAAGCAGAGACATCACTTTGCCAACAAAGGTCTGTATAGTCAAAGCTACTTTAATTATAGGAGATGGACTCTTTTTCTCTTAATCTTGCTGATGCTTTGTCTACAGGTATGAATATACCATGTTTATTTATTGTTATACTCAGGGTAGACAATCATTGGCCAGTTTCATTTTCTACTTACCCCAGGTGCTACTTAAGGAAATGACTTTGAATTCCCAAGTAGTACCAACATTTTATTTTCTAATCATTATTATTTTTAGCTTATTAAATTGTAATCAGAAAAATGTCTTTTTCCAATTTTGTATCCTTATCGTTTGCTGTTGTTGTTTCCTGAAAAGATGATTGCCATTCTGAAAGATGGTTTAGTTTCTGAATCTAGGGAGTTCATGTATACATAGATAAGTAAGGTAACACTAGTTAGTTACAATATTAATTCTATTATTTAGCTTTCCTTTTTTTTTTTTTCCTTCCTATAGTGACCATCATGAGCTAAGTCTTGACCAAGGATGGCAAACTGTTTCAATAAAAGGCAGATAGATCGTAAATACTGTAGGTTATATGGGCCACCTGCGCTCTGCTGCCACTAGTCAATTCTTCACTTTTGTAGCTTGAAGGAGGCCACTGACAAATAAGCAAAAGGACACAGATGTCTCCTAACAAGACATTCTTTACAAAATCACATTGCAGACGCATTGGCCTGTGGACAACTTCCTGTCAACTGCTATTTTAAAGTGCTCACTTCCCATATATTTATCCTTATATTTCCTCGTATTTTGCTTTGTGATGGTTAACATCACGTTCTTTTGGACTTCACAATCCAAAATGTTTCACTTTTATTTTAAATATGGATTCTACAGTATTTCATGAAGTGCCTCTTCTTGATCTTTTATTTGATTTTTCTCTGGAATGCAGCCTTTTATGGTAGTAAGATTGTGTTTCTCTGTTTTCTTTGCATTTATATTTCCTGGGTTTGCAGTTTTCTTGTTTATTTTCAACATTCATAAATCACCTTTCAGAGTGACGGATAAATTTTACTTAGAGATATAACTTGGGAATTTTTACATCTAATAGAGATAAATCTCAGCAGTTTATTTTTATAGATTGGACACATATAGTTGATGTTAGTTTTATAAAATGTTCTTATATTTTGTCTCTATTTTTTTCTTTTAAGAGTTTTCCCTGTGTGATGTGTGTTTTGGTTAGTTTTGCATTTATAATAGCTTTGCTTTCTGTTCTGTTGTTTATAGAGAGTTTATATTCATTATAATAATTGTTTCTATAACGTTACTTTTGAATTGCTATAATCTTTATTTCCTCACATAGTATCTGCTAATTTACTTTTGTGATTCAGGAGGATATTCACTATATGTGTCTTTTACTCCCTCCTTTCTTTCCACTCTGTCAATAGATGTTTTTTCCCTAATGCTTCCTTTATAAATATAAATGCATTTATATTACTCTATCTCACAACGTCTTTTCCTTTTTATCTCTCAACTTTTGCTAGGTATTTTGTTACTTATACATTATTGTTGTTACTTTATGTATTCAGTTTTTGCAATATCTGTATTCTACATGTAACATGAATGGCCACTTCCATCAGACTTAACCTTATAGTTAAATATCATAACAGCTTCAAAACCATTTCCAGTTATCTGTTAGCAAGGCTTCGCATCCTGTACAAGAAGAGCTCCTTCCAACTGTATTCCAGAATTCTTTCAACATTTTTGGGTCAGTCTTTATCAATGAATGATAATTTGGTTAGCTATAAAATTACTGAGGGACACTTTAGTTGATGTTATTGGAAGCATCACCGCTCTTCAAGTATTGAAGGTTAC
Source organism: Aepyceros melampus (assembly GCA_006408695.1). Taxonomy (NCBI): domain Eukaryota; kingdom Metazoa; phylum Chordata; class Mammalia; order Artiodactyla; family Bovidae; genus Aepyceros; species Aepyceros melampus. The sequence continues at coordinate 49,212 of SJXQ01003729.1, read as the reverse complement.
TGCCAAGCAACGTGACGCAAGCCTAGCTATTTTGCACCTCATAAGCTAATAATTCTTTTTGACTTGAGGACCAAAAAACTGTTTTCTTTAACTTCAGCATGCATCAATTTTACTAGAATATCTTTCCATTTTTCTATTTTTAATATATGATGTGAAGGATGTTTATATTTTTTCACAATAACCTTTAACTTACACCTGTAGGTATTTTTGCTGTGGCTTTAGTCCTCTAAATACGTATCTGATGAATACCCTTGACCTGTCTTCTCTATGTATAACTTATTCACGATATCTATTAACTCTATTTTTTTAAAAATACATGCATTTATTTGTTTATTTTTGGCTGCACCTTGTCCTCTTTGCTGTGTGGGCTTGCCTCTAGCTGCAGGAGCAGGGCTTACTCTTTGTTGGTGTGTGGGTTTCTCATTGCGGGGGCCTCTCGCTGCAGAGCACAGGCTCTGGGGTGCATGGGCTTCAGCAGTTGTGGCACCTGCCCAGGAGTTTCGGCTCCCAGGCTCCAGAGCACAGGCTCAGTAGTTGTGGCACACGAGCTTAGTTGTTCCTTGGCATCTGGGATCTTTCCAGATCAGGGATTGAACCCGTGTCCTCTGCACTGGCTGCTGCTGCTGCTGCTAAGTCGCTTCAGTCGTGTGCGACTCTGTGCGACCCCATAGACGGCAGCCCACCAGGCTTCCCCATCCCTGGGATTCTCCAGGCAAGAATACTGGAGTGGGTTGCCATTTCCTTCTCCAATGCATGAAAGTGAGAAGTGAAAGTGAAGTCTCTCAGTTGGAGATCGTTTATCACTGAGCCACCTGGGAAGCTTCTCTATGTTTAATTTTTTATATTTATGTTTATGAGTTCTTTCCTCTTTACCATATGTTGTGTTCTCAGCGGTGTTGTTTTGTTTGTTTCCTTAGCTTTTGATGAGACTCCCATCTCAATCATTAATTCAATTTTTTCCCCTCTTGCTGAGGTCTGCTCATTCATGTCTCAGCTTTAGCTTTTGTAACTTGTCTTCCTTAAGCTTTTGCACTGGGGATCTTTCTCTTATTTTCAAAAATGATTGCTTCACTAAACTTTTATTCCCTTAATTCATACCAATATTTTTGGGACCAACTGTCATCTGCTTTCTGGCAAGAACTGCCAACTGAGAGCTCTCTGTTGCCAGGCATTTTTCCTGTTTCTTTTCCCCTTGCTGTGGTTCTTTCAAAGTAGTGATTGAAAGCTAGCTCTTTGTTTCGGTTCTTTCCTAGCATTTCTTGAATGAACTATTTACAAAAGAAGTTACGGGTAAGGGAACAGGGCAGGGCTGTGCACTTGCCTGGAGGAATGTAGTTTCACCTTGAACTTACACTCCTGTGAGATATTTTAACCTTTACTTATTCCATGGCTGAAATAGAGCCCTCCTGGCAGGGTCAAGATGTAGGAAGTATCTCCTCCCTCCACCAGCCTTCCTTGAAAACCTGGTGATGTCCTGGGTGTTCAAAAATGAATGGCCCACAAAATCTAAGGGAATCCCCACAATAGCCCATTTGCTCCACTGCAATGGTATGATACCACTCTAATGGCTGAAAGCAAAGAGGAGCTAAAGAGCCTCTTGATGGAGGTGAAAGAAGAGAGTAACCTGGCCTAAAACTCAACATTCAAAAAGAGATCATGGCATCTGCTCCCATCACTTCATGGCAAACAGTTGGGGAAAAAGTGAAAACAGTGACAGACTTTATTTTCTTGGGCTCCAAAATCACTGTGGACAGTGACTACAGCCACGAAATTAAAAGACACTTGCTCCTTGGAAGAAAAGCTATGACAAAGCTAGATAGTGTATTACAATATTAAAAAACAGAGACATCATTTTGCCAACAAAGGTCCCTATAGTCAAAATTATGGTTTTTCCAATAGTCATATACAGATTTTAGAGTTGAACCATAAAGAAGGCTGAATGCTAAAGAACTGATGCTTTCAAATTGTGGTGCTGGAGAAAACTCTTGAACAGCAAGAATATGAAACCAGTTAATTCTGAAGGAAATCAACCCTGAACATTCATTGGAAGGGCTGATACTAAAACTGAAGCTCCAATACTTTGGCCACCTGATGCAAAACATCGACTCACTGGAAAAGACCCTGATGCTGGGAATGATTGAAGGCAAAAGGGGAAGAGGGTGACAAAGGATGAGATGGCTGGATGGCATCATCAACTCAATGGACATGAGTTTAAGCAAACTCTGGGAGGTAGTGAAGGGAGGGGACATCTGGTGAGCTGCAATTCATGGGGTCATAAAGAGCCAGACACAGCTGAGCGACAGATCAACAAGGGTGCTGTGCAGGGAGGCTGCTTCTTTGTGTGCACCAGCTGCTCTGGCAAAACATCTTTTGCTGGATCTCTCTGATCTGTACCAGACACCATGCCACCTACTTCCGTGTGCTTATTCAGCTTACTCTCTAGCATGCCTCCCTGTGATGTACCTGAGAAACACAAACCCGGCCTGTCCTGACTGGAATGATTTCTCACTCTTCTCACTGCTTTTGATTAATTTTTAGAAGAAAATAAAATGTATTAGCTTTTTCATCCTTATTTGTTAAGTGTGAAGCTTTTCCTTGTATTTTTTTTTCATATTTCATTGTTAGACAGTTTTCTAGAAAACAGCCATTGCTTTGTTTTAAGAAGAGTAAAATAAATAGCCTGAGATTGAAAGGTAGGTATGAGGGGACGTCGCTCTCAATGATATATTTATCATACCCTTAATATGTTAGTAGCTTCCTTGGTGGCTCAGATGGTAAAATGTCTGTCTGCAATGTGGGAGACCCGAGTTCGATCCCTGGGTAGGGAAGATCCCCAGGAGACGGAAATGGCAATCCACTCCAGTACTCTTGCCTGGAAAATTCCATGGACGGAGGACCCTGGTAGACTACAGTCCATGGGGTCACAAAGAGCCAAACATGACTGAGAAAATTCACTTTAAAGTGTTAGTATGTTGGGGACTTCCCTGGTGGTCCAGCGGCTAAGATTCTGTGCTCCGAGTGCAGAGAGTCTGGGTTCGATTCCTGGTCAGGGAAGTAGATCCCACATACCACAGCTAAAAAATTCTGTGTGCTGCAGCTAAGACCTGGCACAGCCAAATAAATACATAAATATTTAAAAATAAAATAAAATAAAATGTTAGAATGTTAAAGATATTTTATTCGTGCCTAATATTTTTAAATTTGTTAATAGTTTTTGATTAATGAAGACCACTAAAAATGATATATCTAAACCACTTTGAGAAACATTAATTTTAGGTAGTAAGAAAATATTCATAATAAAATTATAATTTAATTATAGAATAGTATATAAGCTATTATACAGTCACAAGTTTAAAATTATAAAATAAAAATTATTATAGCACTAATATATAATCCTTACCAGAAATGAGACATTAAAAGTATCACTTAAGCTATGTAGAAAGAAACTATTAAAATGGCTCAAAAGCCCATAATGGAAGTAATTACAATACCCATTTTAACCACTGGATGAATATTTAAAATATTTTAATTTTTATTTCAATTTAGGAAAAAGATTATTTTTTCTTAATAATCCTATGTTCTAGCTATATGCAACTTTATACCATAAAAACTTCAATTATCATTAAAGTTGACAGAATTTAAAAATTAATTATAACAGAAGAGTCATGTCAGGAAAATGATGGGAAAGGTAACTGCAAGCTCAGGTCCCCCACAAGACACTGAAAACCAAGAAGAAACTGTCGGTACACACTTCATCAAGGCTCTGAAAAGCCACCAGAGGTTACAGCCACCAAGCAAGCCCTGAAGGATGACCGATGTAAAGAAACAAAAATAAACTGACAGATACCATCCCTGAGCAAGTCCAGATACTGGCTTTACTAGACAAAGAACTAAGACAATTGTTTTAAATATGCTACTCAAACATTAAAGGAAAACATGGAAAAAGAAGCAAAGAAAATCAGGAAAACAATGAGTGACCAAAATAGTTCTATCAGTTGTGATATAGAGTGTATAAAAAGAGTGATCCAAAAGTCAACAAGCAATAAATGCTGGAGAGGGTGTGGAGAGAAGGGAACCCTCTTACACTGTTGGTGGGAATGCAAACTAGTACAGCCACTATGGAGAACAGTGTGGAGATTTCTTAAAATATTGGAAATAGAACTGCCATATGACCCAGCAATCCCACTGCTGGGCATACACACCGAGGAAACCAGAATTGAAAGAGACACGTGTACCCCAATGTTCATCACAGCACTGTTTATAATAGCCAGGACATGGAAGCAACCTAGATGTCCATCAGCAGATGAATGGATAAGAAAGCTGTGGTACATATACACAATGGAGTATTACTCAGCCATTAAAAAGAATACATTTGAATCAGTTCTAATGAGGTGGATGAAGCTGGAGCCAATTATACAGAGTGAAGTAACCCAGAAAGAAAAACACCAATACAGTATACTTACACATATATATGGAATTTAGAAAGATGGTAATGATAAACCTGTACGCAAGACAGCAAAAGAGACACAGATGTATAGAACAGCCTTTTGGACTCTGTGGGAGAGGGAGAGGGTGGGATGTTTGGGAGAGTGGCAGTGTAACATGTATGATATCATAAGTGAAACGAATTGCCGGTCTAGGTTCAATGCAGGATGCAGGATGCTTGGGACTGATGCATGGGGATAATCCAGAGAGAAGGTGTGCGGCGGGAGGGAGGAGGTGGGGGTCGGGATTGGGAGTTCATGTACACTCATGGCTGATTCATGTCAATGTATAGCAAGACGAATACAGTATTGTAAAGCAAAACAAAAAAAGAGACTCACAGACTTATAAAATTAACTTGTGGTTGCCAGGGGGAAGGGACAGTTAGGGAGTCTGAGATGGTCATATACACACTCTGCTATGTTTAAAATGGGTAATCAACAAGGACCTATTGTACAGCACAGGGAACTCTGCTCATGTTATGTGGCAGCCTGGATGGGAGGAGAGTTTGGGGGAGAATGGATACATATATATGTATGGCTGAGTCCCTTCACTGTTCACCTGAAACTATCATGACATTGTTAATCGGATATACACCAATACAAAACAAAAAGCTCAAAATTAAAGAAAAAAAAAAAAGAAGGTATAAGAAGGAACCAAGGTGAAACGTACAACCATTGAAGTGAAAAATTCACTAGAGTGACTCAGCAGATGTGATTAGGCAAAAATCACGGACAACAAACTTGAAAATGGAACAATAGGAATTATACAATGTCAGTGGTAGAAAGAAGAAAAAAGAAGGAAATGGAACAGCAGAACCTATGGGGCACCATCGAGTTGACCAACATGGGCATCAGAGAGATCCAAATGGAGAAGAGACAGTGAAAAACTCAGAAAAAATATTTAACAAAACAGTAGCCAAAATCTTCCCAAGTTTGATGAACATGAATCTGTACATCCAAGAACCTCCCCAAACACAAAGTGGGATAAGCACAAGATTGACTGTGGGACACATGACAATCCAACTGTCTGAGGCCAAATGCTGTCTTGAAATCAACAAGATGAAGACATATCATGCACAAGGAATTCTCAATATGATTAGCAGTCATTTTCTCATCAGGTTCTTGGAGACCAGAGAGCATCGGGACAGTGTATTTAGAATGCTAAAAGGAAAACGGTCATCATCTTTCAAATTTAAGGCAGAAAATAAAACATTCTCCAACAAACAAAAACCTAAAGAGTTCATTACCACTAAACCAAATACAAAAAAAGAATATAGTGAGTCCTTCAGGTTTTAATTGAAACCTATTATCCCAAAGATATGAGATATCTTATCTTTATTTCTCACATGAAGAAATAAAGATCTTTGTTAAAGGTAAAACTGGTGTTATTATATGTTTACTTTGTAACTCCAATTTTTATTTCTTGAAACTTTAAAAGGCAAATACATAATATCATTATAAAACCTTACAAAACCCTCATCAGCATTATAAAATCATTATAAAACATTATAAATTGTTATAAATCATTGTATAACATCTTTACAGTGTAAAGGATGTTATTTGCAACATAGTGGGAACGAAAGGGTTGTATAGAAGCAGAATTTTTATATGCTGTTGGAGTTAACCTGTAACAAATTATAACTAGACTCACACTTTCTGATTTCAGAACCTCACACAAACTTACAATAATCAAAGCAGTGTGGTACTGACATGGACAGAAACATGTGGCACAATGGAAGAACTGAGTCCACCCCAAACTCCACATGTCAACGGCCATCTGATTCTTGATAAAAGTGCCCAGGCCATTCATTGAGGAGGAATCTGTCTCTTCAATAAATGATTCTGGGGCAACTGGATTTCCACGTGCAAAAGAATGAAGTTGGACTTACTCACACCGCATACATTAAAAAAACTCTTACAAAAAATATAGGGGTAAATCTTCACACCTTCAAGTTTAGCAATAGATTCTTGATATTATACAAAAGCACTAGCTAAAACTTTCTTAAAATGGGTAAATTGGATGCCATTAAAAATCTGACACATCTGAAAAGACACTATTTTAGGTGTGGCGGAGCAACCCACAGATAAGGAAATAAATGACAATCATCTAGCTAGTAACGGTTTAATATCCAGAGTATATAACAACTGCTTCAGGAACATCAACAAGCAAGCAGATTTTTTTTAATGGGCAATGCGTGTGAATAGACATTTTTCAAAAGATGATATACAAAAGGCTAATACGCACATGAAAAGATGCTCAACGTCATCAGCCATCAGGGAAATGCAAGTCAAAACCAAAAGCATGATGAGATACTATATCACATCTAAAAGGATAACTATAATTAAAAAAAAAAAACAGCTTTGATGAGAATGTGAAGAAATTGGAAGCATCATTCATGGCTGGTGAGAATGAAAAAGAGGCAGCCACTGTAGAAAACAGGTTGTTTTTCAAAGTTAAAACACAGAATGCCACAGGACCTTTTATGAATATATCCAAAAGAAGTGAAGACAAGGACTCCAACAGACATTTGCACACCTACGTTTACTTCAGCATGCTCCACAACAGCTGAAGGGTAGAGACAAGGCAGCCTAAATATCCATAATCAAATGTAGTACAAGCAAAATGTATGGAATACATTGTGGTTATGGAATACTATTCAGCTATAAAAGGAATGAAATTCCATTTCTTGCTAAAATAGTGATACACCTTGAAACATTATACTCAATGAAATAAGCCATATACAAGAGGGTGACTACTGTATCATATAAACAACCTAGGCAAATGCATATGCTTAGAAACCAATTTAAAGGTTACTGGGGACTTTGGGCAAGGCACAATGGGGAGTGATAACTTAGTGAGTATACTTCCTATTTGGAGTGATGAAAAATTTTGAAAATAGGCAGTGGTGATAGTTGTACAAAATTCTAAATTTAATTAGGACCATAGAATTGTATCCTTAAAATGATTAAAATGGTATATTTTGTTTTATGTATTAAATCACAATAAAATATTATAAAATGAAATTATAGTAAATTTAAGAAATAATGGAATAAATATAAAGGCAATAATTTGGAGGCAATAATACTACTATTATGCAGAACCAAAAAATGGAATATTACATAAAGTTTTGGAACAGGTATCTTATGATTACTACCATTAATAGCTATTTTCTCAGTGTCTTTAAATATGAGTTTCTTCACTTAGGCAAATAATAATTATTCAAATAATAATTATATTATTTCTCTACTAAATTCATAAAACTGGGAAGGGTTAATTTTGACTCCATGCTGTGAGATTTTAACCCTAGTGTTTGCCGTTTTGTTATTATAATCGTATAGATAACGGCTTGCCTCAAGAGAACTCTGCCCCCTCTGGCTGACCTTCAGGTGCCTGTCTTAACTCCTTGTCGCATTTGTTCAGGCACTAAGTCATGCCTCGTTCTTTGTGACCCCGTGAACTGCAGCCCACCAGGCTTCCCTGTTCATCATCATCTCCCAGAGTTTGCTCAAACTCAGGTTCATTGAGTTGATAATGCCGTTTAATCATCATCTCATCCTTTGTTTAATCATCTCATCCTTTGCCACTCCTTTCTCCTTCTGTCTTTCCCAGCATCAGGGCCATTTTCAATGAGACAGCTCTTCGCATCAGGTGGCCAAACTATTAGAGCTTCAATATCAGTCCTTCCAATGAACATTCAGGGTTGATTTCCTTTCAGATTGACTGGTTTGATCTCCTTGCAGGCCAAGGGACTCTCAAGAGTGTTCTCTAGCACCGCAGTTCGAAAGCATCAATTCTTCGGCCCTGAGCCTTCTTTATGGTCCAGTTCTCACATCGGTACATGGCTACTGAAAAAACCATATGGACCCATTTGACTATATGGACCTCTGTTTGCAAAGTGATATCTCTACTTTTTAATACACTGTCTAGGTTTGTTATAGCTTTTCTACCAAGGAGAAAGTGTCTTTTATTTTCATGGGTGCAGTCACCATCCACAGTGATTTTGGAGCCCAAGAAAATATAGTCTGTCACTGTTTCCATTTTTTCTGAATCTATTTGCCATGAAGTGATGGGACTGGATACCATGATCTTAGTTTTCTGAATGTAGAGTTTTAAGCCAGCATTTTCACTCTCCTCTCTCACTGTCATCAAGATGCCCTTTAGTTCCTCTTAGCTTTTTTAAATTAGATCACAGGGAGACAATCTGACCCCTGCTTATCTGTGAAACACCAAGAAAAAGACACAAATACATTCCCCCTGCCTGAGGCTTGCCATTCTAGGAGATAGTTACAAGAATTAAATGGTCTTTTTACTTTGTTTCCTCACTTGCCCCCAGCTCTGATCCATAAAAGAACCTGGCATCCAGGCCCAGACAAAATGCTTATTTTGAGATATTAATCTGCCATCTTCTTGGTCAGTATTTCTCAGAGTTCTTTGTTCTTAGACTTTACTCCACGCAAAGGGATTCATATGTCTCCAGGTTTAACAAAATGAAAGATCCAGAACGTTAAAAAAAAAAAAAAAAGCTGCCCCATCAGTTACTCTACATATTACTTTAACATTACCCATGGTTCCTTTCTACCCCCAGGTCTCACTCCACTGACACTTACTTTTTATTTTAAGTTCATAACTTTACTTCTCCCCACCCCTTGACACAGTTTTATATACATAATTAATAGGAAGTAGTGCCAAAATACCTTAGGAGACTGGGGGGGGGAATCCTTTTATATTTCTTCCAAATAATTTACCTACTTTTGAAACAAACCTGCCGTGATAATTACAAATCACATTTTTAACTACTAATCTTTTAAAATGAATCAAATCCCTTATTATTTTTTTTTTAATTAGAACTCATTTTTAAAAGTCTTATACCTAGGAGAAAAAAGTAAAAAAAATATATATATATATACGTTTATTTGAAAAGGAAAACAACGCAAGGCAGCACTTTCCATGGTTCAGATGCAGGACTTCAGAGGGCCAGCAGGACAGAGAGCGCCTGTGGGTCTAACGGGCGATGGAAAAGGAGGTAAAGGAAGCCCAACAGCCCTGGCTCGTGGATGAAGGCGCGGTGGATGGGAAAGGCTATTCTCCAGGGCTTCGGCAAACGCACCTCTCATCGCTGAAGTATGCTTTCGTTCACTTGGGTCCAAAGTGTCTTACTGGATTCTGCCCCCTGTGGGCTGGCTCAGGCTCTTCTCACTGTCTTTCCTTTCTGCTGGTCAGGGGCTAATAGGGCAGTGCAGCTCCTCCACGTAGGAGGCCTGAGGAAAGACTTCAGTTTGGGGAGGAGAATTCATGTAGCTAGCTAGGTAGCTGCTGAGAGACAGTGCCGGAAGCTTGACGTGGAGAGGAGCTTGCTTCCTATGGCGGGAACCTGGCTAATGGGAAACAAGAAATGGGAAAACCTTAGGCAGATAAAATGACTTTTCCCTCTTTTTTGAGCCACTCAGAGTTGGGACCCTTTGAGTGAAAGTCCTGAGTCAAGGTTTGCTGTGACTCTTTGAGGCTTACTTTGGAATAATGCCTGGCCTGGAGGTAGATAGCATTCGTCTGCATATTTCTTTGTTTTTGTTGGTTTGTTTTCTTTCTTTCTTTCTTTCTTTCTTTTTTTTTTTTTTTTTTGGTCAATCTCTAGTGTAACTGCCCTGGGTTTTGTTTCCCAAATAAAGTGTTAGCATTTAAATCTCTGCCTTGGGCTCTGCTTTCTACAAGAGGCTGGCTAATGTATTAGAATATGTAAATGCTATTTGAAGACTTCAAAGCCTTCAACAGTCACAAGATTGGGGTGTTTATTTCATGGTTGCTTCATGTATTTTTGACTTCCCTGGTGGCTCAGAGGTAAAGCGTCTGCCTGCAGTGCAGGAGACCCGGGTTCAATCCCTACACTGGGAAGATCCTCTGGAGAAGGAAATGGCAACCCACTCCAGTACTCTTGCCTGGAAAATTCCATGGACAGAGGAGCCTACCAGGCTGCAGTTCATGGGGTTGCGAAAAGTCGGACACAACTGAGTGACTTCATTTTCATCTATTTTAAGAAACCATATGAAATGCCATTTAAAGTTTGATTTATTAGGGAATGTAATTTCTGAAAGTAAATGATGCCAAACAAATAGAAATCAAAGTAGATATAAATAAATGGAGACATGCCCCATGCTCATGGGTTGGGATATACAATGTTGTTAAAATGTCATTTTTTTTCTAAATTAATCTATAGATTCAATGTAATCTCATCAAAATGCTAGAAAGCTATTTTGTAGATATTGACAAATTGACAGTAAGGTTTACATGGAAAGCAGAACTCTGGAATTATAGACACAATACTAAAGAAGAATAGCAAAGCTGGAGGACTGACAAAACTAGATTTCAAGACTTACTATAAGGCTACCTCAATCAAGATAGTGTGGTACTGGCGAAAGAACAGACACATAAATAGATGGAATGAAAGTCAGTCCAAAAATCAAGGCAACTCATCTTTGAAAGAAAGCGCAAAAGCAATTCAATGAAGGACATCTTTTCAACAAACAATGCTGGAAAAATGGATATCTATATTACAAGAATTTGAGCCTATACAGAGACCTGATACCTTTCACAAAAATTAAGCCCAACTGTGCTCCAAAAAGGAAACAAAGAAAGCACGTTGAAAGAGAATCAAGGAAACAGTGAAAAAGAGCTCCAATGGCCAAAACCGAAGCTATTTTGAGCAACAGGTTAAAAGATAAAAATATTGGACTGTAACACAGAGAATAAAATAGTCATGCAACCATATTGAAAGGAATCATAATTTCCAAGAACAAATTTTTCAAGATTTAGGGAAAGATAGAATGCCATTGACACTGTAGTAACTGTTGTAAGAGCCACTAGAGGATGCCAACAATATGAGTGAAAGTTAGAATACAAACAATATATCCACAAAACATCAAGGTCTCTCTCCCTGATATTAGTCCAAGTTCAATGCATGAGACAGGGCACTCAGGGCTGGTGCACTGGGATGACCTGAGTGATGGGATGGGGAGGGAGGTAGAAAGGGGGTTCAGAATAGGGACACGTGTACACCCGTGGTGGATTCATGCTGATGTATGGCAAAACCAATACAATATGGTAAAGTAATTAGCCTCCAATTAAAATAAATAATTTTATATTAAAATAAAATGAATAAAATTTTAAAAACAAAATGAAATAAATACAAAATAATAATAATTTTACAGTAGAAGAACCCCACCACATCACTTTAACCAAGGGAAGAATTTCATCACAGTAATAAAACATGTTCATATTGTGTTCCCTGAAGTGATGTATAAAGAAAGGCATCACCATTGTCATCATCTTGTCAAAAATGTATAATCTCAGTGAAATCATTAATAAACAGCAGACAAATAAAATTAAGAGACTTTCTACAGAATAACTGGCCAGTATTTTTCAAAATGTCAGAGCCATAAAGAACACTGACTCTCCCAAAAAATGACCAAAAAAAAAAAAGATGTAATGACTAATATAATGTGGGATTCTGAACTGGACCCTAGAACAGAAAAAGAATAAGGGAAATCTGGCATAATCTGAATAGACTGGACCAATGATAGTTCATCAATTTTTGATCATTGTTCTGTATCTAGTAAAATGTTTAACATTAAAAAGCCAGATGAACATATATGCGAACTTTGTACTACTATTAATATTTTCAAGTCTAAAATAATTTTTTAAAACTTTAAAGAATGGTCAATCAAAAAATGTATGAATTAAATCAACCAGTTTAATTTTTACTTGCAAAATACTTTGCAATAAAAAAGAGTTATCTTTTGCGTTTGGCCTTGATTTTTATTCTGTTAGTTCTTGTTTAACTGACATTTTTCAGAGTGGTATCAGAGTCAAAACTCGTTTATAACATTATATTGCATCCCCAAAGGAGAAAAAGTTATCTTCTTACCCTGACAACTAACCACACTTGTCAGCTTGCAACCAACACTGTAATCATTTTTTTTATACTGAAAAATCTGTATATCCATTTCACTGTAAGTACAGTAGAATGCATGCTCTAATAATTGCTGACAGCAAGCTGATACAGGATGGATGGAGTTGGGTCTCAGGGAAATCTCACATCTTGTTTTTTTTATTAGCCATATGCAAATGCCAGTTAAATTTTGGTTCTCTATAATTTCTCTGCTGCTGCTGCTGCTAAGTCGCTTCAGTCGTGTCCGACTCTGTCGACCCCATAGACGGCAGCCCACCAGGCTCCCCCATCCCTGGGATTCTCCAGGCAAGAACACTGGAGTGGGTTGCATTTCCTTCTCCAATGCGTGAAAGTGAAAACGATTAAGGCTAATTCTTAACGTAGCCCAGCTGACTCTGCAATGAGTGAAGCGCATATTTTCAACACCACAGAGAATGTCAGTGCATCTAGACAGTATCTGAAATAAGGACCAATGTTACTGACTTTTATAAGCCCCTTGATAGCCAAGAATAATTACAGAAAAGTTCTGAGAAGCCTCCAGGGAGAATCTGAGAACTGAATCAGCCTATGACTATTTATACAATGCTTCTCAATTTGGCAAACTTGACCAGATTTTTCTGAGTTGAAAAATGGAGAAATTTTAAAGTCTTAGTATTGGTGTTGCTTAGGAAGAGATATGCTTCCCAAGGCATTTTAGGCAACAAAGCAGACATGGAAGAAAACATCAGAGGAAAAGTTGCAAGTATTGGAATCCTAGTGCACTGTGGATTTTAACAGTGAACTCAATGCATCAGTGAAAGTGCTAATGATCTGTGCACACCTTCTCTCTCTCAATTCCACATACACTTAATGCAGTTTATAAAAGTAAAATTGCAAATGATGCTCAACATTGTTAATTATTCGGTTCAGTTCAGTTCAGTCACTCAGTTGTGTCCGACTCTTTGCGACCCCATGAATCGCAGCACACCAGGCCTCCCTGTCCATCACCATCTCCCGGAGTTCACTCAAACTCACGTCCATAGAGTCGGCGATGCCATTCAGCCATCTGATCCTCTGTTGTCCCCTTCTCCTCCTGCCCCCAATCCCTCCCAGCATCAGAGTCTTTTCCAGTGAGTCAACTCTTCACATGAGGTGACCAAAGTACTGGAGTTTCAGCTTCAACATCATTCCTTCCAAAGAACACCCAGAGCTGATCTCCTCTAGAATGAACAGGTTGGATCTCCTGGCAGTCCAAGGGACTCTCAAGAGTCTTCTCCAACACCACAGTTCAAAAGCATCAATTCTTCGGCACTCAGCCTTCTTCACAGTCCAACTCTCACATCCATACATGACTACTGCAAAAACCATAGCCTGACAAGACGGACCTTTGTTGGCAAAGTAATGTCCCTACTTTTCAATATGCTATTTAGATTGGTTATAACTTTTCTTCCAAGGATTAAGCATCTTCTAATTTCATGGCTGCAGTCACCATCTGCAGTGATTTTGCAGCCCCCAAAAATAAAGTCTGACACAGTTTCCACTGTTTCCCTATCTATTTGCCATGAAGTGATGGGACCAGATGCCATGATCTTCATTTTCTGAATGTTGAGCTTTAAGCCAACTTTTTCACTCTCCTCTTTCACTTTCATCAAGAGGCTCTTTAGTTCCTCTTCACTTTCTGTCATAAAGGTGGTGTCATCTGCATACCTGAGGTTATTGATATTTCTCCGGGCAGTGTTGATTCCAGCTTGTGCTTCTTCCAGTCCAGCGTTTCTCATGATATACTCTGCATAGAAGTTAAATAAGCAGGGTGACAATATACAGCCTTGATGTGCTCCTTTTCCTATGTGGAACCAGTCTGTTGTTCCATGTCCAGTTCTAACTGTTGCTCCCTGACCTGCATATAGGTTTCTCAAGAGGCAGGTCAGGTGGTCTGGTATGCCCATCTCTTTCAGAATTTTCCACAGTTTATTGTGATCCACACAGTCAAAGGCTTTGGCATAGTCAAGAAAGCAGAAATAGATGTTTTTCTGGAACTCTCTTGCTTTTTCGATGATCCAGCTGATGTGGGCAATTTGATCTCTGGTTCCTCTGCCTTTTCTAAAACCAGCTTGAACATCTGGAAGTTCACAGTCACATATTGCTGAAGCCTGGCTTAGAAAATTTTGAGCATTACTTTCCTAGCATGTAAGATGAGTGCAATTAATTGTGCAGCAGATTGAGCATTCTTTGGCATTGCCTTTCTTTGGGATTGAAATGAAAACTGACTTTTTCCAGTCTTGTGGCCACTGCTGAGTTTTCCAAATTTACTGGCTTATTGAGTGTAGCACTTTCACAGCATCATCTTTCAGGATTTGAAATAGCTCTACTGGAATTCCATCACCTCCACTAGCTTACATTACTTTACTAGTGTGTGAGATGCGTGCAATTGTGCGGTAGTTTGAGCAGTGATTTTGGAGCCCCCCAAAATAAAGTCTCTCACTGTTTCCATTGTTTTCCCATCTGGTTGCCATGAAGTGATGGAACCAGATGCCATGATCTTGGTTTTCTGAATGTTGAGTTTTAAGCCAAACGTTTCTGAATGTTGAGTTTAAGCCCTCTTCCAATAACATGAGAAGACTCTAAACATGGACATCACCAGATGGTCAATACTGAAATCAGATTGATTATAATTATTTGCAACCAAAGATGGAGCTATATACAGTCAGCAAAAACAAGATCAGGAGCTGACTGTGTCTCAGATCATGAACTACAGTAGACATGGCAAATAGATTCAAGGTATTAGATATGATAGAGTGCCTGAAGAACTATGGATGGAGGTTTGTGACATTGTATAAGAGGCAGGGATCAAGACCATTCCCAAGAAAAAGAAATGCACAAAGGCAAAATGGTTGTCTGAGAGGCCTTCCAGATAGCTGAGAAAAGAAGAGAAGCCAAAGGTAAAAGAGAAAAAGAAAGATATACCCATTTGAATGTGGAGTTTGAAAGAATAGCAAGGAGACATAAGAAAGCCTTCCTCAGGGATCACTTTAGGGGACAGTCAGTTCAGTCGCTCAGTCATGTCCGACTCTTTGTGACCCCATAAAACACAGCACGCCAGGCCTCCCTGTCCGTCACCAACTCCCGGAGTCCACCCGAACCCATGTCCATTGAGTTGGTGATGCTGTGCAATNCATGGAGACTGGCCTCTCCTGAGGCTACACGCGAAGTTCCGTGAGGTCCCTGTCGTAACTCGAGAAGGACCTGCTTCAACGCGAGAAACACCCTGAAGTTCTCCCTTCCATGCGCATTGAGGCCCTTTTCTGCTGCTGCATGTCGAGGGAAATCACACTTTCCCTCTTGGACCTCGAAAAGTCCTTCACTGCCTTGCTGCGATTCAAGAAGTTCCTGGACACAGACGCGTTCACTCGACAGGAACTTCGAGAGTCCCGCCATAACTCAAGAGGAGCCTCTTTGTCCCTATCCTCAGCGCTAGGTGAGAATTAGTTTCCATGCTTCTTCAGGAAGGGATTCGCGGCATTGCCATTGCATACCAGAAGGAGGTGCTCTCCACAGGAGAGTCGAGATGACCTCCAGGGATCGTGCCATCAGGCCACAAGTACCCAGAAGTCTCAATCCACTCCAGAGGAACCTGATTTCCCTGCACTCTCTCGACTGTCACCCCGGGGATCGACTGACCCCGTGTTGGCTCGTGTGACAGCCCTGGTGGCATCTCGTGGGAAAGCCACAGATCCCTGTGTCAACGCGACAAGAAGCCTGACAGTGCTGCTACTGCTCAGGAGGAGAGCGGGTGTGCATGTCTCCACTCGAGACGAGGCCTGACCACCCTGTGGACACTGCATAGGGATCCAAGTCCCATGTCAGCACTTTTGAGCAAAGCTCAGGGTCCGACCGCAGCTCCAGACGTGGACCAAGACACGCCACCGAATGGAGAGGAATCCCGAAAGGTCCCTCGCCATTCGCACGGTGACTGGCCTCACCTGAGAGCACACGATAAGGTCCCTCAGATCTCCGTCGTTACTCGAGAAGGACCTGCTGCAACTCGAGAAACACCAGGAGGTTCTCCCTTCCATGCGCGTTGAGGCCCTTTTCTGCGGCTGCATGTCGAAGGAAATCAACCTTCCTTCGTGGACCTCAAAAGGGTCCTTCGCTCCCTTGCTGCGACTCAAGAAGTTCCCGGACACACGCGCCTCCACTCGACAGGAACCCCGAGGGTCCCGCCATAACTAGAGAGTAGCCCCTTTGTCCCCTGCTAAACGCGAGGTGAGAGTTAGTTTCCGTGCTTCTTCAGGAATGATTCGCGGCGTTCCCATTGCATACCAGAAGGAGTTGCTCTCCATAGGAGTGTCGAGATGACCCGCAGGGATCGTGCCATCAGGCCACAAGTACCCAGAAGTCTCAATCCACTCCAGAGGAACGTGATTTCCCTGCACTCTCTCGAATGTCACCCCGAGAATCGACTGACCCCATGTTGGCACGTGTGACAGCCCTGGTGGCATCTCGAGGGAAAGCCACAGATCCCTGTGTCAACACTACAGGAAGCCTGACAGTGGTGCTGCCGCTCAGGAGGAGAGGGGGCCTGCATGTCTCCACTCGAGATTAGGCCTGACCACCCTGTGGACACTCCAGAGGGACCTAGGTCCCATGTCAGCACTTTCGAGCAAAGCTCAGCGTACGAGTGCAGCTCCAGACGTGGACCTAGGAACCGCCTCCGACTGGAGAGAAATCCCGAAAGGTCTCTCATCATTCGCAAGGAGACTGGCCACTCCTGAGGCCACACGAGAAGGTCCCTGAGGTCCCCGTCGTAACTCGAGAAGGACCTGCTG
>SJXQ01003729.1:0-29408 GCA_006408695.1 Aepyceros melampus | reverse complement strand
AGGTGACAAGATACAGCCTTGATGTACTCCTTTTCCTATTTGGATCCAGTCTGTTGTTCCTTTTCCAGTTCTTTTTTTTTTTTTTTTTTTTACTTTTTAAAACTTTATTGATTTACCACTTGATTAAAGCATGGGATATTTATTTTAACAGTATTATACATAATATTTTTACATAGAAAACTTTACATAGCATTTTATACTATATAATTCTGCTTATTCTTTCAAAAATGTATACATCCATTGGGCAAGGAATACTTTTCATTAAATTACCAATATTAAATGCACTTAATCATCATGTATAGATTAAACAAAAGTAGCTATTAACTAAATTTTAGGCATTTTTAAGGAGGTAAAACATACATTTGCACATAAAGAAATATTTGATGCAAATATGCAAGATAAAATTTTTTAAAAATCAGAATACTGAGAAAAACTACACTTTTGATGAGTGTCTTTTTTTGAGAGCACAGACTTTCATGTAGAGTCATTCTTTTAAATACTCAGCTTTGGTTTCTTTGTTTCCCAAATTACAAAGCTGCAGATCGCAAACTCCAGGATTTCGCGTGAGTTTGAGCTATGCCTACTTTTAACACAAACATTAGAACAGAATTTAGAAAATGCAGTCGAGGACCCAGTTTCTATTTAAAGCAATATCCATTCGCATCATAACAACAAACATCTGAATGTGATGGTCATACCTGCATTTATTAGCAGGTTCCTGTAATAACTACTCAGTGTATAGCCATACTCACAAAAGAATGATGAGAAATTTTAGTTTTGTTAGTTTTTTTTTTTTTTTTGCATTTTGTACAAAAGTCACCTCTCAGAGGAAATGTTGTTTCCAGATATTATTAAACAATTCTCATTATGTATGTTCTTTGGTTGTACGTGAGGAGTGACAGGAAAAAGGTGTATTTGACTAAAGATGCGTTATTAGAAATAAAATTTCCCATCCACCGTTTGTTGTTAAGATACCAAAGCAGGTGATCTCCCTAAAGGACAATGAAGAAAAACAAAATTGCTCAAAGCAGCAGTATTGTAACAAACAGAAGCTTCTCTAGAGACCCAGCACAAATAATCAATACTTAAAGCAACTGAGAAAGAAAGAAGGCCTTGGAAACGCGCTGCTCTCCTCCGTAACCTTGTGCATGAACGGCCGCTGGCCCAGGGCTGCGGGGTCACCCCTTTCACGGCTGTCTGCGGGGTGGCATGCACCACGTTTGCCGTGAGCTGGGATAGATTTATTCACAAAAGAGAATTTAGGCTGAATGGCTTATTACTGGAGGTAAAGGATTTTCATCTGTATGTCACGGTCCACTGACAAGGAAAAAACCACCCTAAATGGTTCCTGACCTGCATATAGGTTTCTCAAGAGGCAGGTCAGGTGGTCTGGTATTCCCATCTCTTTCAGAATTTTCCACAGTTTATTGTGATCCACACAGTCAAAGGCTTAGGTATAGTCAATAAAGCAGAAGTAGATGTTTTTTCTGGAACTCTCTTGTTTTTTCCATGATCAAGCGGATGTTGGCAATTTGATCTCTGGTTCCTCTGCCTTTTCTAAAACCAGTTGGCTGTAAATAAGAATCTAATCCACTGAGAGCATGCTGTTTCTTCTGGTTGCTCCAATATATATCATTTTCATCTTCATTCTTTTGATTATATTTATTCCGCTATATTCTAGAAGTAACAGCTAGAGGTGAAAGTTTAATACATACTTAGCTACTCTTAGGGCTTCCCTAGTGGCACAGACGGTTAAAGCATCTGTCTGCAATGCAGGAGACACGGGTTTGATCCCTGGTTTGGGAAGATCCCCTGCGGAAGGAAACGGCAGCCCACTCCAGTATTCTTGCCTGGAAAATCCCATGGATCACAGAGCCTGGTAGGTTACAGTCCATGGGATCGTAAAGAGTGGAACACGACTGAGCGACTTCACTTTCACTTTACTCTAAAAAATCTAATACATAATTTTCAGCGACATTGGGCTTATTCACTGCTAATTAAAAAGAAGGGGTGGGGAGAGGAAGAGCAAATCAAGTTTTGTTTCCAACTCTGAAGATATTTTTTAGTAGCACTTAAGAACTAAAGGGGGAACAGTGATTGATGATAATTAAATGATTAAAAATTCTCAGGCAAGAATGCAGATAAGTACAAATGAGCAAAGTGATCAAATATACTTGATCTTAAAAAATTACATTTCAAACCACATAAATTACAATTCTTGGAGCATTATAGAAATCTGGTATTTTCCTATAATTTTTTTCAGGTTTTTAAAAGCAATATCTGTGGTTCGTCTCTTTATCCTTCCCTCCCACTAGTGTCATGATTTTTAAAGAAGGCAGTTACTTCATCATCAATGTCATTTTCTTATTTTATATCTTTTTTCATGAATCAAGAATTTCAAAATTATTAATTATTAACTTTCTTTTTTTTTTCATAGTCTTTTTGTGATTTTTACAAGCATCATGTAAAGCCAACCACATTAACCAGGGCAGTGTGTAGTGTCATATATACTTGACTAAAAAGTAAAAATTCTCATGCAATATCTGTGATTCATCTCTTTATCCTTCCCTCCCACTAGTGTCATGATTTTTAAATAAGGCAGTTACTTCATCATCAATGTCATTTTCTTATTTTATATCTTTTTTATGAATCAAGAATTTCAAAATTATTAATTATTAACTTTCTTTTTTTTTTCATAGTCTTTTTGTGATTTTTACAAGCATCATGTAAAGCCAACCACATTAACCAGGGCAGTGTGTAGTGTCATATATACTTGACTAAAAAGTAAAAATTCTCATAGGTCATGGGCAGTAGGATAGTATTTCCAATCTAGGTGAAATTCAAGACTTTGCAGTTACAATAGGATACTCTGTGCTGTAGAGCCTTAGTGTCTAAATCATTGATATCAAACTAACATTTGAGGATGTAAGTCTTTCAGGTTATTAAAGTATAATTTAGGAAATTGCTTTTCTAAATGCAACAATTTGGACATTAGCTAATAGAACTCAAAGTAATAGTAATTGTAAAACATGTGGCCAATCTTTAATAATGACATTAGTGCCTATGAATACCTTGAAATGTCTTCTACTTCCTTTTTTTTTCTTCTCCTGTTCTTATTCAGATTACCTTTCTACTTCACTTTCAGCTCATGGTTCTGGTTTTCTTACTAAACATTTGCTTGCTGCTTGTCCCTCTGCAATGTGACAGTTTGTGTTTTCTGGGTAGGGAGATTTACTTAAACACCTGCTGAAGATCCAGGCCCCACAACTATTACTGCCAATACTCCTGAGTGGACTGTCTCTAGACTTTACCAAAGGATGAACCTGGATTTTGGGGTACATGCATGAGAAAACTCATCAAAATTTTTTATAGTATCTGATTTGAGTTAGAGTGCAGAGTACTGTGGCCTTAACATCAACTTTAAAAACATGACCAAATATATTTTAGATGTTTTAATTATATTCACATTGACTATATCTACATTTCAAAACTCTTCTAACATTAGGAAAAGATCAGAAAGAAATAAACTGTGTTTTGATTATTAAGGGAAACTGTTAAATACTGAAGCATGTTTAATATGCAAAGATAAATAAATGTTAACATTTATTAACATTTAACAAATCTGATACTCCTTTGAGATTTTACTCAACAGGCAAAGAATTGAGGATATCCTAAATAGCAAATAAATAATGAATATTCACAGTTCAGTTCAGTTGCTCAGTCGTGTCTGATTCTTTGCAACCCCATAGACTGCAGCAGGCCAGGCCTCCCTGTCCATCACCAACTCTCCAAGTTTACTCAAACTTATGTCCATTGAGTCAGTGATGCCATCCAAATATCTCATTCTCTGTTGTCCCCTTCTCCTCCCACCTTCAATCTTTTCCAGCATCAGGGTCTTTTCAAATGAGTCAGTTCTTTGCATCAGGTGGCCAAAATATTGGAATTCCAGCTTCCGCATCAGTCCTTCCAATGAAAATCCAGGACTGATTTCCTACAGGGCTTACAGTATTTTCCTAGGTTTAGATACATTAATTAAATTCAGTAAGAATTTTTTTTTGACTGAATACTTAAAGAAAAGCACTATTTTGTACA
Organism: Aepyceros melampus; assembly: GCA_006408695.1. Classification (NCBI taxonomy): domain Eukaryota; kingdom Metazoa; phylum Chordata; class Mammalia; order Artiodactyla; family Bovidae; genus Aepyceros; species Aepyceros melampus. The sequence goes on along the minus strand of SJXQ01003729.1, from coordinate 25,316 downwards.
TTATAGAGGGATTTTTAAAGACATGGTGAAGTAGAGTAGGAAATTCAGGTAGTCTGGAAGAAGGGTGAGCAGAGACACAGGGGAAGTTATTTTAAGAAGGAAAAAGACTAACTAAGCAGGACCCAATGCCCCTATTTCAAATGTTCATCCATTTAATATAATAAATATCTCTTTGGTCAGGGATCAAAATTCTGAATCTTAGAATTAAGTCTACTTTGCCACTGTCACCAATTTTGAGATCTCTGGAAAAAATTAGCATACAGCACACATACAGGACAAATTTGCAACTTTCTTAGCATAAGATCTTTATTTCTGGCACCAGCATTATCTTGGACTGGTTTAGGCCAGAGAAAGAAATTCCCTTGCTCTGTGTTAGACATTGGTCCTAGAAGCCCACAGTAAGTGTTGATTGAAAGCTCTTCTTGGGCAGCTTCCAATTTGTATTTTTATCTAAAATTTTGCCACCATTATCTTTCCTGACTCAGGAAAGAGTAAGAAATGAGAGCGCATGGGAGAAAGCCCAAAGAAAAATGAAGAGAAAGAACTGAAAATTGTTTGAGAATGAACCTCAAGGTAAATGTAATCTGTCCTATTCAGGATTATTTTACACATAAGCCTTGTTCTCCCTGCACTTGTCCAGTTGACGAGTGAGGAAGACCTCTCCTAAAGACCAGATTTTCTAACAGGAACAACACCCACAGCAAAGGGTCTGAAAAAGACTTTTTGTTCAGCTCATTATCTCCCTCCTCTTTGAATGAGGAATGAAAGAAATAATCCTGAAATTATTTTTTCAAGGAGTGGAATGTAAAGATACTGAAGCATGTTGAAGAGGAAAATGATGTATAATACTCATTCTAAAAATATGGAAGAAACAGGAAAGTGATAAATAAAGTTAGTCTGGTCACTGAGAGATCAGTTTGAATGCTTGTCTGTTTTTATGAGAATCTAAACAGGCAAACAAATAGGAAGAGAAAGACCAGAGAGATAAGAAATGTCAAAAATTAAAATCTTCTAAGAACAGGTACAATTTGAATTACCCAGGTTTCAAGAAAGTAAAGAATTTAGGATGATGCTCAGATCTTTGGCTTTGATAGGGGAAATTACTGGGAAAACAAAATTAGATTACATATTTCCCTGTGAAAGAAAAAGCTAAAAATGCTTAGATCTCTCTTCCTAGCAACAGTTAATGTCTTATGGTGATTATTACTTCCTCAGGCTAAACAAATAAACAACAACAAAACCTAAAACCTGTTTTAATGTACTAATATCCCTGAATGAAGATATCAACTGTCATTTAAATAAGAAAATGATTAGGTTGTGAACATATTGGCCAATCTACTCATTTGCTGATCATCATCAGGCATTAGCTGGTTGCCAGACAACTACATGTTCCAACTGGGAAGATTCTCTCATGCTAACCAAGGATTATTTGATATCTTTGGGGATCTTTTTATGTAACCTAAAGTCCTTGTGACAGCAGTAATTTTACCTGAAAATATCTAAAAATGTAAATTGTCAGGTTATGTCAGTCATGTTTCACTCTTTGAGACCCCATGGACTGTAAGCCCACCAGGCTCCTCTGTCCATGGGGATTTTCCAAGCAAGACTACTGGAATGGGTTGCCATGCCCTCCTCCAGGGGATCTTCCCAATGCAGGGATTGAACCCAGGTCTCCATCATTGCAGGCAGATTCTTTACTGTCTGAGTCAGAGGGAAGCCCATCCTCCTACCCCCCAAAAAGTAAATTGAATGATTAAATTATTTTTAAACTTGCCATGTTGCCATAGTTTTCTTGGATTTAAAGGGCAGTCCCTAGTGGCTCAGAGGTTAAAGCATCTGCCTCCAATGCAGGAGACGGGTTTGATCCCTGGGTTGGGAAGATCCCCTGGAGAAGGAAACGGTAACCCACTCCAGTATTCTTGCCTGCAGAATCCCATGGACGGACTGGAGAAGCCTGGTAGGCTACAGTCCATCCGTGGGGTCGCAAAGAGGTGGACACAACTGAGTGACTTCACTTTCTTTCTTTCCAATTGGCTGTATGGTTTGCTAATTTTCCTCAATGAATAATTGTAAGATTGTTATGTTTATTCTTACAATTTGAAAATGAATAGTTAATGTATGTGGGCCATTTTTATTAATATATTTTTAGTTAATGTTGGATACACTATATTGGGCCTTTTTGAATTTTGTCTTCCAAAGCTAAGGAAATGATATTTAAACCTAAATAAAATAAATATTTGGATGGCTGTAGACTATTCTTTTAGTTCAGTTACCTCAGTCACTAAGTCATGTTCAACTCTTTGCAACCCCATGGTTGCAACTGCATGCAGCCCACCAAGTTTCCCTGTCCTTCACCATCTCCTGAAATTTGCTCAAATTCATGTTCATTGAGTTGGTGATGCCATTCAACCATCTCTTCCTTTCGTCTTCCCTTTCTCCTCCTGCTTTCAATATTTCTCACTCTTTTAAAATACTTTAAATTCTTAAGTTGGACTATTATCTGCTATGTGTTCTTGTCACTTGTCAAGTTGTAGTTTGTGGACAGTACAGCCTAGTTGATAAAAGTGCGACACAAGAATCAAAAACATTTGGGTTTGGGTATCTTGGATTTCTGCCATTCATGAGTTGTGTAGCCCACAAATTGTGTGTGGTATACTTTTAGCAGAAAGGAACAAAACTACTGACTCAAAAAGTTTATCTATAAATAAATTTATTATGTCATAACTAAGATAGTTGGTCTCCATAACACCCTGGTTCCAACATTCCTTTAGTTATCCCCTCCTGTCTTCCCAATAAATCCCTGTATTATGTAGAGATGTCCAGCAGCCCAGTGTTTTCACAAGAATCAAAAACATTTGGGTTTGGGTATCTTGGATTTCTGCCATTCATGAGTTGTGTAGCCCACAAATTGTGTGTGGTATACTTTTAGCAGAAAGGAACAAAACTACTGACTCAAAAAGTTTATCTATAAATAAATTTATTATGTCATAACTAAGATAGTTGGTCTCCATAACACCCTGGTTCCAACATTCCTTTAGTTATCCCCTCCTGTCTTCCCAATAAATCCCTGTATTATGTAGAGATGTCCAGCAGCCCAGTGTTTTCTGTCAGGTCCAATAGTCTGCCTGTCCCTTAGGAACTGGTTCTTCAGTACATGAACCAAAAAGCACATAGTTCCACTTACTACTGGAGGCTATCTTGTAGTCTTAAAGCAGACAGCCTTAGAATGAAGCCAACACTGGTCTATCTGTAGACCAGAAACAGAAAGATATTAAATCTATACATGTATTTATAACTGAATCACTTTGTTGTACAATTGAAACTAATGCAATGTTGTAAATTAACTATATTTTAATAAAAATTAATAAAATAAAAATATATATATAGAACTGCATGTCTACACATTGGTTTCTTAGAGCTGCAATAACAAATTACCACAAATCGAGGGTCTTAAAACAGAATTTTATTTGTCGACAGTTCTGGAAGCTGCAAGATTGATATCAGGGTATTGGCATATCTACATTTTCTTTGAAGGCTCTAGGGAAGAATTCTTCCTTGCATCTTAGCTTCTGGTGGTTGCTGGTAATCTTTGCCTTTGCTTGACTTGAAGCTTCTATCACTCCAATCTCTGGCTGTTTTTCAGTGGCCTTCTCCCAAGTGATTGTGTCTGTGTTGTTCAAATTTCCCTCTTCTAATAAGGGCATCAGTTATATTGGGTTTAGCACTCTCCTCACTCCCCTCCAGTATGATCCCACCTTGATTTGCTTATATCTGCAGAGACATTTTCCCACCTGACTTTGCACTCACAGGTTCCTAGTGAATTCATCAGGTCCTGGTGGACATGAATTTTGATAAAACACTACTGACCTTAGTCCACATGTAAATTTTGATTTTTACCCCAGCTCTGCCTTCATCTTATTTGCCTATCTTTATTTTTGCCACAATTCATTCTTCAGTTTGAAATTTTCTGTAACGTTGAAACATGGATCTTTGTAAAATGTAATGAACTATTTTTTTATTTTAAAGTTTTTAAGGTGCAGAAGTAGGGATAAAAATGTTTAAAATGTCAGTTATCTTTCAGTCTGCTCTCAGAGTCTTCCAAAACATTGATGATCCTTCTTTCTTTTTTTTGATAGTATGGCATGTATATTTGTGTGCATGTATTTTTTAGTATTTTGATCTTTCCATAGATATCTATGAGAAACTGGAGTTGGAATATACGGAGGACAGTTAGCTATACAACCAGCATTATTTTAAACTAGAAATTTGACCTTTTTTTCCCCCCCCACTAAGGTGTGAAAAGTTTAAGAGCCAATTATGATGAGCCTTAGGAAGAAAGAGCAATACTTAACACCAAACTGTTACAAGCAGAAATGATAGAGATTACTTGAAAAGCCAAAGATGAAATTCTTTCCAGATATTTATCTTCAACATACCTGTCCCTGAATAAAATGTCAGTTTCAAAGAACTGGATCAGGATAGGAAGGTAGAGGTTAACTCTAGTATCTATAACTTTGAGCTGGTAATTTAATTTTTCTATGTTTTAATGTTCCCAACTGTAAATTGGGAAAAAAATATTTACCTTACAAGTATGCTTTTGCTTAAATCATCAAATATATTGTCCAGATTTTGGTAGTACCCAGTGTATAAATGCCTTTTCAAATTGAGCCACACACCCTGGCTCTTACTGACCTGTAAGTCCTCAGTATTATTTCAACTCAAAGAGAAGAAATAGGTGTATATAGCATTTTTAAAACATTTTGAGAAGAATTTTGTACATTAAATATGTTTACATATATGTACATGCACACAATGTACAGCTTAAAAACAATAGTAACTAACTTTTAAACTTGCTTTGAGCTTCCCCAAAATTGTGTTTTCTACTCAAAAGTAATTAATATTCCTACTTTTATGTTAATCATTCTTTGCTTTCTTTATATTATTCAACATAGGTGAATTATTTTTCAAGTGTTTTTTTTTNTGAGATGTTCTTTTGATGAATTTGTGCGGGAGAAAGTGGTCTCTCCGTCCTATTCCTCCGCCATCTTGAAAACCCCTCCCTAGATATTTCTAAAAGAAATCTAAGAATATAACTTTCTACTTCAATGGCAACATTTTTGAAACTAGCATTAAATATTAACAAGCATTAAATAAAGACAGGGCCTAACACCATATGTGAAAACTTTTCTTAAACTAAATGTGTAAGAACCTCTAAGCTACTGAATTTCAACAAGTGAAAAGAGTGATAAAGAAGTCAAGGCAAATGACAAATGTGGAAAATAAACATGCTTCAGTTCAGTCGCTCAGTTGTGTCCAACTCTTTGCGACTCCATGAATCACAGCACGCCAGGCCTCCCTGTCCATCACCAACTCCCGGAGTTCACTCAGACTCACATCCATCGAGTCAGTGATGCCATCCAGCCATCTTATCCTCGGCTGTCCCCTTCTCCTCCTGCCCCCAATCCCTCCCAGCATCCGAGTCTTTGCCAGTGAGTCACCTCTTCGCATGAGGTGGCCAAAGTACTGGAGTTTCAGCTTTAGCATCAGTCCTTCCAAAGAAATCCCAGGGCTAATCTCCTTCAGAATGGACTGTTGGATCTCCTTGCAGTCCAAGGGACTCTCAAGAGTCTTCTCCAACACCACAGTTCAAAAGCATCAATTCTTCAGTACTTAGCTTTCTTCACAGTCCAGCTGTCACATCCATACATGACTACTGGAAAAACCATAGAGCAATATTTCTGAATTTTTTAAAAATCAGATTATATTGAGTGATTTCTGATCTGAAGTATGACATAACAGTATATTTAAAGCTGACAGAAAAACTGTTAATTAGGCAAATATGTTACTTTTCAATAGCCTTTACTTAGTTTCTCCTAATACTAACATCTCACACAACAGTACAGTTATCCATACTAAGAAATGAATACTCATTCCTTATTTCACATGAGTGATTATAATTTCTGGCTCTCCCTTTCATAATAGACATCATATCTGATGGGAAGAAAAAGTCCAGGTTTTCACATAAAAATAGAAGACAATGTAGCATTTATGTTGGATCAGAGAACAGCAGCTTAAAGTGTACTTTGATATGGAGGAGAATAATTCAACGTGTAGCTCTGATTTGTCAGTAATTTTAGCTCATGTAGTTCTTTAGTCACTGTATTGACTACAAATAAATAGCACCAGTGAAGATTCAATGTCCATACCAAGCATTGACTCAGCTTGGTTTCTAAATTATCCTTCTTGTAAAGAAGGCTCCTAAACATCCCAAAGAACATTTTCCCTAATTCAATATTTTGTTCTATTTTTAGAGTTGCCATCTGAGAGTTATTGCTGCCACACCCAACTCTAATGTTGGACTTACTGAAACATTATTGGCTGTGTGATGGACTCCTCTGGACACTGAGTTCAGTCTCTAAAGAATCTTGTGAAAATGGTATTTTCCTCATGTTCTCACAGCTGAGGAAACCAAGTCTCAGAAAGCAGTGTAATTACCCGTAGGAGGATCACGTCGTTGGCACATGATAGAGTAAACAGACCCAGTACTGAAAGTGAAAGTGAAGGCTCTTTTCGACCCCATGGACTGCAGCCTACCAGGTTCCTCCATCCATGGGATTTTCCAGGCAAGGGTACTGGGGTGGGGTGCCATTTCCTCCTCAGCAGTGAATGTTGGCAAATACAATCTTCATTTAACTGCATCACGGAATCTGTGTGATCTTGGAACACTACAAGGCATTTATCAATTTTCCAGGTCACTATTATCCTTTCCTGAAATTATGAATTGCATTCTTCATCAGGATCTATTCTTCGGAGTTTCTTTCAACTGTATGTAAGAAAGTATTGTACCACAACATTGAAAAAACGCAATCAACATAGATGTCTCTTGCTTTTTGCATAATTCCTTTATTCCCACTAATGACTGAAAACCTCACCAGTGTTTCTCCACTCTCTTTCTTTTCCTTGCCCGTGTTTTGTTATTCTCTTATCTGGATTGATTGTCTTTTACCAGCATCTTCCTTTTCCTCTGCATTACTGCTTCCATGATCTCCCTAAATCTGAGCCCAGGCCCTGTATCATCTTTCAGCGTTACTTGTCTTTCCTTTTAAAGCCACCAAAGCCAAACTTTTACACCTGCATATTTTCTGTACTTTTCTACATCACTGGTTCTTACCAACTTTTGTTTTCCTGGTGTTCATTTCACATCTTGTGTCTTTAAACGGCACAGACATTATTTATTGCGACAAAACTGACACTATTTTTCTCAGGAAAAATCCAGTAATGTTAACATAGAATGAACGTGGGTAATCAATATAAAGATCATTGACAGATAATAAGCAAACAGAGGTGATCATGTATGTACTCTAGAAAATGAAAGTGTGTGAATTACTCTTCAAATGGAATATAAAGTATAAGCGTTTATATATTTCAATATTTATTAAACATAAGAAGAAGAAATTTTTTAAAGTGGGAAAATATAGGTTCATAGCACAACTTTTGTTCCATATGGAAAACAAAATGAGAAATAATTCACTATTATTATACCCTGAGTAGGACTAAATAGCACATGTGCAAATATGAAACTGGCATGTAAATAATGCTTTACAGACAATATTTCTGTATAAAAAATTTCATGCCAACTTGAGCAAGTCTTCAAAATCAACACTGAAGAAAGGATTTCTTCGTGTCAACACTTGCTGCTGTTGTTCAGTCGCTCAGTCATGTCTGACTCTTTGCAGCCCCATGGACTACAGCACACCAGGCTTCCGTGTCCTTTACTATCTCCCGGAACTTGCTCAAACTCGTGTCCATTGAGTCCGCGATGCCATCCAACCATCTCATCCTCTGTCATTCCCTTATCCTCCTGGCTTTGATTTTTCTCAGCATCAGTGTCTTTTCCAGTGAGTCAGTTCTTTGCATCAAGTGGCCAAAGTATCAGAGCTTCAGCTTCAGCATTAATCCTTCTAATGAATATTCAGAACTGATCTCCTTTAGGATGGACTGATTGGATCTCCTTGCAGTCCAAGGGACTCTCAAGAGTCTTCTCCAACCCACAGTTCAAAAATATCAATTCTTCAGCACTCAGCTTTCTTTATAGTCCAACTCTCACATCCACACGTGACCACTGGAAAAACCATAGCCTTGACTAGACTGACCTTTGTCGGTGATGTAATATCTCTGCTTTCTAATACACTGTCTATGTTTGTCATAGCTTTTCTTCCAAGGATCAAGTGTTTTTAATTTCATGGCTGCAGTCACCATCTGCAGTGATTTTGGAGCCCCCAAAAATAAAGTCTGTCACTGTTTCCACTGTTTCCCCATCTATTTGCCATGAAGTGATGGGACCAGGTGCCATGATCTTCGTTTTCTGAATGTTGAGCTTTAAGCCAACTTTTTCACTCTCCGCTTTCACTTTCATCCAGAGGCTCTTTAGTTCCTCCTAACTTTCTGCCGTAAGAGTGGTGTCTTCTACATATCTGACATTACTGATATTTATCCTGGCTGTCTTGATTCAAGCTTATGCTTCATTCAGCCCAGCATTTCACATGATGTACTCTGCAGATAAGTTAAATAAGCATGGTGACAATATACAGCCTTGACTTACTCCTTTCCCAATTTGGAACCAGTCTGTTGTTCCATGTCCAGTTCTAACTGTTGCTTCTTTACATGCATACATGTCAACACTAACATATCCTATTATTACTATTACTTTATAGAGAGAAGTGAAACTGAGATATGAAAATTGACTCTTTAAAGTGAAAACTGTACATTAAATAACTTAGGTGACTTCATGTAAATAATTCTAAATATTAAAAACCACAGATTATTTCATATGATACCAATAGCTGAAGTACAAAAGAAAAATACATTGAATTTCATCAAAATTTTAAAAAATCTTTAATGCTTCAAAGGACTTGTTAAGTAAGTGAGTACAACCTGCAGAATAAAAGAAAATATTTGAATTCATGACATATATCTAAAAGGGAATTGTATCTGGAATATATAAAGAGCATTCATAACTCAATAATAAAAAGACAGCCAAATTTAAAAACAGGCAAAGGATTTGACTGACTTTATCCTAAAAGATATGTAAACTGTCAAGAGGCACATACACCAACATGGCCCAAATCAAAAAGTTAGGTAATAATAAATATTACCAAAGATGAAAAGTCTTTAGCGCTCTCATGCCCTGCTGATGGGAAAATAGAATGGTGCAGTCCCTGAGGAGCAAACTCTGGGAGTTCCTCAAATAGCTAAACATTGCATGCATATATGATCCAGAAATTCAAATCCTATCCACATCCAAGATATCTAAGACCAAGATAAATAAAAACATGAACTTACACAGAAACTTGTCATATATGTTAATAGTATTATTCAAAATAACCAAAAGGTGAAAACAACCCAAATGCCTATCAGCTGATTAAAGGACAAAAGCAAAATGTGGTACATCCATACAATGATATAATACTGGACCACAGCAAGGAATTAAACACGGATATGTATATTTTAAGGTTGAACCTTGAAAACACTATGCTACGTAAAAGAAGTCAGCAACAAAAATCACATATTATGTAATTTCATTTTCATGAAATGTCCAGAATAGACAAATCTATGGAGACAAAAATGGATATGCACTTGCTTACAGCCTGCCAGGCTCCTCTATCCATGTGATTTCCGAGGCAAGAATACTGGAATGGGTTGCCATTTCTTTCTCCAGGGGATCTTCCTTACCCAGAGTTTGAACTTGTATCACCTGCATTGCAGGCACATTCTTTACCACTGCGTCACCTGGGAAGCCCTATTTAATTTAATGTCTATGGTATACTAAGTCATAGGCAAGTAAGTCTATACTTGCCAAAATTTACATATTATCTGGATAAACTAGGGCTTCCTTGGTGGCTTAGATGGTAAAGAATCTGCCTGCAGTGAGGCAGACCCAGGTTCCATCCCTAGGTTGGGAAGATCCTCTGGAGAAGAGAATGGCAACCCACTCCAGTATTCTTGCCTAGAGAATCCCATGGATAGAGGAGTCTGGTGGGCTACAGTCCATGGTGTTACAAAGAACTGGACACGACTGAGTGACTAACACTTCACTTTCTGGATAAACTGGCTTTAAGGAAGTTAGATAAATATCTAGTTTTGACTGACACAGCTGCATATATCAAAAAAATAGCACAGGGCTTTCAAAACAATAGATATTTTAAAATGCATCAATATTATAAAGGAATAAAAAACAAACAAAATGAGGAAACATTTCACAATCTGAGGAAAAAAAAAAGAATTATAATCCAGAGTATTACATCAGGATAAATGCTCAATCAAATGACAGAAAGAATACACACTCATTCTGCAACAATCACACTCATATATCCACTTTAGGGAAATTACTGGAGTACCTCTCCAAAATATATGAGAAAGCCAGGAAAGAGTAAGATACAGGACACAGACCCTAAAAGAGCCCTGGCAGGCAGCAAAAGGGATCTACAGGATGTGAGTGAGAGGAAATGTAAGCATGGCAAAAATTCAGCAGACTTGGAGAACAGCTGATCCAATCCAAGAGTGAAACGGAATAGTCCAAGAATCAAGACATTGGGTTTCTCTGTGAAATTCAAACTGAGAGAAAACCTAAGCATTTGAAATAAATGAAGGAGGGATACTTTTCAAATAGAGTTGTTAGGAAATATAAAAATAGTGATACATACATAGAAATCACATGACTGTATATACATAAAATGAAAGAATTTTATACCACATAAACAAAAAAATTCATAAGATTAAATGAATCATAGTACATTACATAACTCACCTGTGAATAATATTTACAAAGTCATATAGTAAAAAATATGGTATTATTGTTAGTAAAAAATTAATGGAGAATGTTAAAAGCATGAGATGAAGGAAAGTGTATGTGGGTATTTTTATTGGCCTGTGTTGATGGGGGAAGGATAGAAGAGAGCTAAATCCATCCTTCCCACTGCAGGAAGTCAAATGATAATGCACTAAGCTGAAAAATCAGTAAATCACACTGAAATCCTGTTTGAGATATATGATGTGTATCTGTGTACATACATACACGCGCGCGTATGTGTGTGTGTATACATGGTGATGTTGGTTGTGTGAATCATTATTATAGCTGAAAGGGAAGATCTTTGAAATTGGAGGTGAGGAGGAGGAGTAAAAGAAACAGTTTTATTTTTTTCATTGTATTTTTTTTTTTTTAGTATTTTCCTCTTCCCTTTAAGTGTATTTATATGTTCAATAAAAGTAAATTTTTACAAAATAAAAACTGAAGTTGGATGAATTCTCAAAGAAATATTTATTCTCCCTCAAAATTGCAAAGTTTTTACATTTCTGTTTAGAGACTTTTTATTTTGTTTTGATTTTAAGAAATCAAATCTAACAGATAAACCTGAGGATCCATCTCCTCACTCACTTTGGAGATGGTTATTGTTGGGAGGATGCGTGATCTTCCTAGCCATAATTTTGTATTTTCATATATGTTCTATCAATGCAGAAAAATAGATTATCATATAATTTTTAAGTTTTTAAATGAATGTTAAATGGTTACGACAATGAATCAAAGATTTTCTCAAGGAACTATCAGATTTCATTATGGGTTTTGAAAGCCTATTTAAAATATTTAGCACCAAATTTCAACTATGATTTCATTTCATTAGACAATATAATAATTCCATGCATTTTACTTACAGTGAAAGCCATAATCTCTCACACTGTGCTTACTAATTCTTATTTTATGCAATGGTAATATCTTGCTGACTTCATTTCTGAGCTCAGAGGAGATTAGCACCTAGGAGGGCTATGATAACAGCAAGAAATAACAAGCCAAGTGTAAGAAATGAGACAGGTAAATTACCCAACAAGGACATGAGAAATCTGTTGTCTGGAACCATTAAATACACAGGCAAACAGCACTCAGTCAGTAGAGACTGAGTTTCTGCCAAAAGTTATTTGATGTCCATAATGACAACGGAATCACCCGTGAAAAAACGAATGTAGTTCCACACACTTAGGGGATAGGAAACCCTGTAACCATGTTTAAAATGAAGGACTGACATTTTAAAGTTCATATTCCCAATGTAAAACATCAAAGTAATTTTTCCACGAATGTCAGAAAACAAAATGACTCTGTAATTAGTGGGAATTTTAGGATAGAAAGTGCCAATTGAAAACTTTAGTACATATGAATAAAGTTCAAGACATGAAGTGGAACATTTAGAATGACCTTGTAGGGAATAGGAGTCTTTGCACATTCTTCAAGTATTATAAAGCAGGCCATGCCTGTGAAGTGGCTGGATCCATAAGAGTAGATCCATGCGGGAGAAAAAGCAACTGGAATTGTGAAAAGATATTTGTTATAAGCATTATTGCAAACAAAACATAATTCACAGGTGGAAGCAAAGAAATTTTACTCCCAATTAGCCTTTACACTTCTTATTTCTGTTTTATCAGTGTTAACTTCTGTCTCTTATTTCCATCAGAAAGGACATCAAGAGATTTGTTCCACAAGCCACACAAGATTCTTTTCGTGGTTGTGGTCTCTAACTCCTTTCAGGTCTTGGAACCGTTAGAGAGCCTGAAGATGTGAAACGTGGACCCAGAAGCAAGACTACTGCTAAACTGAACAAAGTACTGTGGCTGTTCCTGCTGTTCGATCATTCAGTCCTGGGCTTCCCTGGTGGCTCAAACAGTAAAGAATCTGCCTGCAATGCAGGAGACTCGGGTTCAGTCCCTGGGTCGGGAAGATCCCCTGGAGGAGGAAATGGCAAACCACTCCAGTACTCTTGCCTGGAGAATCCCGTGGACACAGGTGCCTGGCAGGCTACAGTCCATGAGTCTCTGTAACCCCATAGACGGCAGCCCAGCAGGGTCCCCTGTCCATGGGCTTCTCCAGGTGAGAGTACTGGAGTGGGCCGCCATTTCCTTTTTATTATTATTATTTTTTCTGTTTCATATGATTTTATTAATATGTTTTCATGCATCTACACTGTTTTTCAAATTTTATGAAAATATCAACATCAGTTCAGTTCAGTTCAGTTGCTCAGTTGTGTGTGACTCTTTGCGATCCCATGGTCTGAAGCACGCCAGGCTTCCCTGTCCATCACCAACTCCTGGAGGTTTTACAAACTCATGTCCATTAGTCCGTGATGCCATCCAACCATCTATCTTCTGTTGTCCCCTTCTCTTCCTAACTTCAAACTTTCCCAGAATCAGTATTTTCCAATGAGTTGGTTCTCACATAAGATGGCCAAAGTATTGGAGCTTCAGCTTCAGCATCAGCCCTAGCAGTGAATATTCAGGACTGACTTCCTTTAGGATGGACTGGTTGGATCTCATATTAAAACCATTTCCTTCTCCAATGCATGAAAGTGAAAAGTGAAAGGGAAGTCACTCAGTTGTGTCCGACTCTTAACAACCCCATGGACTGTAGCCCACCAGGCTCCTTTCCAGGCAAGATATTATTGACTTATTAACACTATGCCAAAAAGTCAGATAGTTCAATAATCATAACCAAATAATTTGTTTTTCTAATGACCTTTCATGTAAAAAAGAAGCTTTATTAAATATGGGAAATAAAATACTTTCATCAATATTTTTTTAAAGAAAAAGAAAATGTTCCTATTTAGGCACTCTGAACTGTATGTACTTCAAAACTCATCAACTGATGTGGAAAACAAAAGTGCTTCAAAACAATTCCTAAGAAAAGCACACAGTATATAAAAATATTAAGGTATATCACCTAACTACATCATTTTATGGAATATCATATCTCTTTTTAAAGTTGTGTACATTGATGAGTATAGCTCTGAATAAAATACAATTTCTGTAATACATAATTAACTGTGAATGATATCCTCCTAGGATTTGAAAATTGAAACTTTCCATTGGCTTTGAATCATGCAAGTCATAAGTATCTTAAATTGCTTTTAAAGAAGAATATATTGATGCCAAAGACAGAATTCCTTGATTTGAAATGTGTAATATTTCAGAAAGTTCTAAGGTAATAAAAAGAAATTATAATAATGGAAATCAATATTCAATATTACATGCTAGTGTAATCTACATATCTCATAAACACCACGCATCTGAAAATGTATATTTATGATATTTATGACAATTTTTCCTTTCTCAAGTGAACAGGAAAAGAAGACATTAGATATAAAGGCACAAAGTTAGAACATAAAAGGTAAAACTAGGATTTTACTTTTAAATAATATTCAGAAAATGGCTTGTAGATCATGGTTCTAGCTTCAGAACTAAAGGCATCCATGATTCTCCACATCCACATCTCTCACTGAGGTTTTTCTGCTAACCTAGTATCACATTCCATCAGATTATTATCATAAACCTAAAGTATTAATGCTAATAAAAGCAACATAAGAAACAAGGTGAGAAATGTTGCCTCTTTCTGCTATAATATAGTTGCAGCTGCTTCAGTTGTCTCCAGCTCTGTGCAGCCCATCAGGCTCCTCCATCCATGGGATTCTCCAGGCCAAAATACTGGAGTGGGTTGCCATGTCCTCCTCCAGGGGATCTTCCCCACCCAGGGATCAAACCCGGGTCTCCTACATTGCAGGCAGATTCTTTACCACTGAGCCACCAGGGAAGCCCTATAATATTGTGCTTATACAGATCTTACTTACTTACAGTTCTATGGATTAAATTAGATCAGGTACTCTGGTCTGTTCAGAGATTAAATAAATTACTTTTAACAACTGCATAATTGCATAATCGTTCTTACTTCTCAGCAACAAATTGATGGAGTTTTGTTATTCTGATGGAGAAACTTAAAGTTTAGAACTATATGTCTTTAATATGGTGTTTTCCAGTAGCCACTGTACAGTATAAAGCCAACGGGATATAAAAACTTGCAAAAAGAAAACAATTTTTTTAAAGTGGCAAAAAATGGTTATATCAAATAAATAAAAGAAGTCAACCAGTGTAAACAGGTCTCAGAACATCAACGTGTCAAGAACCAGGAACTTATAAAAGGAGTCTGTTGTATTCACATTCCTGTAACACCCATGACTACAGTCATCCTTTCGCCAGCATGATAGAGCCAGGCTCTCTTCATGCTTTAAGGTTAAATGTTTAATAAAGCAGCTGCTTCTTATCCATCTCTTAATCCTCGTAGTCCAACTCCTTAATATCTAGTAAGCACCTACTAAACTTTGATGAATAATGAATGTGCTATGCATCAATATTGGCCCATAAGGTAGAATAATTACATGCTTTATACTTTGATTCTCTAATCACAGCAAACACTGTCTTCCAACAACATGAGATGACTCTACACATGGACATCATCAAATAGTCAAAACTGAAATCAGATTGATTATATCCTTTGCAGCCAAAGATGGAGAAGCTCTATATAGTCAGCAAAAACAAGACCAGGAGCTGACGTTCAGATCATGAATCCCTTACTGCAAAATTCAGACTTAAATTGAAGTAGGGAAAACCACTAGACCATTCAGGTATGACCTAAATCAAATCCTTTATGATTATACAGTGGAATTGACAAATAGATTCAAGGGATTAGATTTGACAGGCAGAGTGCCTGAAGAATTATGGACAGAGGTTCTTGACATTGTATAGGAGGCAGTGATCAAGACCATCCCTAAGAAAAAGAAATACAAAAAGGCAAAATGGTTGTCTGAGGCCTTACAAATAGCTGAGAAAATAAGAGAAGTGAAAGGCAAAATAGAAAAGGAAAGATATACCCATCTGAAAGTAAAGTTCCAAAGAATAGCAAGGAGAGATAAGAAAGCCTTCCACAGTGATCAGTGAAAAGAAATAGAGGAAAGCAATAGAATGGGAAAGACTAAAGATTTCTTCAAGAAAATCAGTGATACCAAGGGAACATTTCATGCAAAGACGGGCACAATAAAGGACAGAAATGGTATGGACCTAACAGAAGGAGAAGATAGTAAGAAGAGGTGGCACGAATATACAGAAGAACTATACAAAAAAAATATCTTCATGACCCAGATAACCACAATGGTGTAATCACTCACCTAGAGATAGACATCCTGGTATGTGAAGTCAAGTAATCAAGTGGATATGATGGAATTCCAACTGAGCTATTTTAAATCCTAAAAGATGATGCTGTTAAAGCCCTACATTCCATATACCAGCAAATTTGGAAAATTCAATGGTGGCCACAGAACTGGAAAGGGTCAGTTCTCATTCTAATTCCAAAGAAAGCAATGTCAAAGAATGTTCAAACTACCGCACAATTGCATTTATCTCACATACTAGCAAAGTAATGCTCAAAATTCTCCATGCCAGGATTCAACAGTAAGTGAATCATGAACTTCCAGATGTTCAAGCTAGATTTAGAAAAGGCAGAAGAGATAAAATTGCCAACGTCCATTGGATTATAGGAAAAGCTAGAGAGTTCCAGAAAAACATCTACTTCTGCTTTATTGACTATGCCAAGGCCTTTGACTGTGTGGATCACAAAAAACTGTGGAAAATTCTGAAAGAGATGAGAATATCAGACCATCTTACCTGCCTCCTGAGAAATCTGTATGCAGATCAAGAAGCAACAGTTAGAACTAGACATGAAACAACAGACTGGTTCCAAATTGGGAAAGGAGTATGTCAAGGGTATATGTTGTCACCCTTCTTGTTTAACCTCTGTGCAGAGAACATCATGCTTAATGCCTGGCTGGATGAAGCAGAAGCTGGAATCAAGATTGCCAGGAGAAATATCAGTAGCCTCAGATATGCAGATGACACCACCCTTATGGCAAAATGTGAAGAAAAACTAAAGAGTCTCTTGATGAAAGTGAAAGAGCGAAAAAGCTGGCTTAAAACTCAACATTCAGAAAACAAAGATCATGGCATCTGTCCCATCACTTCATGGAAAATAGATAGATAGGGAAACAGTGGAAATAGTGACAGACTTATGGGGTTCCAAAATCACTGCAGACAGTGACTGCAGTCATGAAGTTAAAAGGCTTTTTTCTTGGAAGAAAAGGTATGATCAACGTAGACAGCATATTAAAAAGCAGAGACATTACTTTGCCAACAAAGTTTCGCCTAGTGAAAGCTACGTTTTTTCCATTTGTAAGGTATGGATATGAGAGTTGTACCATAAAGAAAGCTAAGTGCCAAAGAATTGATGCTTTTGAACTGTGGTGCTGGAGATGACTCTTGAGAGTCTCTTGGACTGCAAGGAGATCCAACCAGTCCATCCTAAAGGAACTCAGCCCTGAATATTCTTGGAAGGACTGATGCCGAACCTGAAACTCCAATACTTTGACTACCTGATGGGAAGAACTGACATTTTGGGAAAGACCCTGATGCTGGGAAAGATTGAAGGCAGGAGGAGAAGGGGATGACAGAGCATGAGATGGTTGGATGGCGTCACCGACTTGATGGACATGAGCTTGTGCAAGCTCTGGAAGATAGTGAAGGACAGGGGAGCCTGGCGTGCTGCAGTCCATGTGGTCATAAGAGTCAGACATGACTGACTGACTGAACTGAACTTAATTAAAGAACTTCAGGTACCTGATGGCAAAGACCATAAATTTGAGCACACAGTGCTTCTCTTTTAAAGAAAAATAGTCATATATTTCCATGATTTTGGGGGTAAACAGTGGCCATGAATTAAATAAGAAGCTGGATTTCAGAAGTGTTTATTCCGCTGTTACATGTGAATGGACAGATTTATAAAGCAGCAAAGCCCTTAAACTCATACACCTTGCTAAATCCATGACCAGAAAACACTTAGACATATTTTGCTATTATGGTAAATGTAGTGGCACTAATTTTATCCAATAACACATGATGTTAAAATTTACATACTGTTACAGAATTACCTATGATAATCTATTTATGCAGAAAATTCTTATGAATTAGGTAAAGATTATCATTTGGTTGACAGCTTTTTGATTTTTCCCCAAATAGGTGCTAATTAAGACTGCCAAGAAGGAATCAGATATGTCTGAACAATGCTAATAAAAGCCATTCATTTGTTTATATATTATACCCTTTCCTAAAAGCTGTTATTTATCACATACTATCCTCTATGCAGGGATGACACAGATGAATGGGATCGAGTCTCTACCACAGTTAAGCTCAAAGGTGTCAAATCAGGCTGGAAAAATAGGGATCAAGATCTCAAAGCACCCGATTTGCTAAAATAAAACTGTGGAAAGAGATAATAAAAGATTTTGACTAGTGGTGTTTGGATTGAAAGGCATGATATATATGAAGTTGATAAAGGCCTGAATTAAAACCTGATAAAGAAAATAAAGGTGAAATGCACTTATGAGAATATTTAGGAAAAAGAAAAGATTTAAAAAGATTAAAATTGTATACATCTAAGAATAACAAGTTGAAGATACTAGGGTTACTTTTGAATTTCTAGCGTGAGACACTGGATAATGGTGCCATAGATGGAGTAGGATCACAGGCAACTGTGACACACGTGATTGTAAGTTTGTAACAGCACCTCGTGACAGGAGGATATGAGCCCTAGGCATTTGGAATTAGGGGGCCTCCTGGTGGCAAAGATGGTAAAGAATTGCCTGCATTGCAGGAGACCCAGGTTCCATACCTGGATCAGGAAGATCCCTTGGAGGAGGGAATGGCAGTATTCTTGCCAGGAGAATCCCCATGGACAGAGCAGCCTGGCAGGCTTACAGCCCATGGAGTCGCAAAAAGCAAAGAGTCAGACACAACTGAGCAGCTAACACTTTCACTTACACTTTTCTAGAAGTGAGAGAAACAGATGTGTACAGGTAATAGTCACACACACACACACACACACACACACACACACACACAATATATTAGAGGACTTCAGGTTCCTGATGGCAAAGATCATAAATTTGAGCACACAGTGCTTCTCTTCTAAAGAAAAATAAACATACATTTTCATGATTTTAGAGGGTACACAAGGCCATGAATTAAATAAAAAGATGAGCAATAAGTAACAGGAACTTGTGGAGCACTACTATTTAAAAACAGATCAAGTCAGAATGTAGTAATTTTAGAAATTCAATATGGAATTTACTCTAGGTGGTAGTCAAAGTTTAGCATAAGATGTAAAGCAGAAAGAGACTCACATATGTAGAGGGAAAACGTAGGGCTACCAAGGGGGAAAGGAGTGGTAGGATGCAATGGGAGATCAGGATGACACACACACACTGCTGTTCAATCACCCAGCCATGTCCGATGTCCGACTCGGAGACCCCACGGACTGCAGCACTCCAGGCCTCCCTTCCCTACCATCTCCTGGAGTGTGCCCAAGTTCATGTCATTGCGCTGGTGATGCTGTCCAGCCATCTCATCCTCTGATGCCCTCTTTTCCTTCTGCCCTCAATCTTCCCTAGCATCAGGGACTTTTCTAGTGAGTCGTCTGGGTACATCAGATGACCAAAATACTGGAGCTTCAGCTTCAGCATCAGTCCTTCCAGTATCCCTTAAGACTGAATGGTTTGATCTTCTTGTTGTTCAAGAGACTTTGAGGAGTCTTCTCCAGCATCACAAACACACCACTGTTCAAAGGCATCATTTCTTTGACACTCTGCCTTCCTTATGGTCCACCTGTCTCAACAGGATGTGACCACTGGGAAGACCATAGCCTTGACTATACAGACATATATATTACTATGTATAAAATAGAATACCAATGAGAACCTACTGTATATTACAGGTAACTCTAAGCAATGCTCTGCGATGACCTAAATGGGAAGGAAATCCAAAAAAGAGTGGCTATATGTATGCATATAACTGAATCACTTTATTACACATCAGAAGCTAACAGAACATTGTAAAGCAATTATACTCCAATAAAAATTTATTAAAAGGATGTAATACTAATGATTTTAGCAATATAGGTTTCCTGAATGATGTAGAAATAAATTCACAATGAATTTTGGTCTTATCACCATAAACATTAATTTTCAACTTAATCTATCTGTAGAAATTCCTCCTTAGCAAGGATTAATAATTAGAAGAGTTTTAGAAAAGGCAAAGAATGCAATGTCTAAAGTGTTTATAAAGGTAGATACTCATTATGTTAATTTGGAAAATACATTTTCTTCAACTACATTTTAGACTTCAGGCATTGACAAAATAAAATTACTTACTCAAGAACAATAGCATTTTTAGGAGAAATGTAAATGTGAAGAAGAGATATAGGTAGTCCACTTTTTAAGAAACCTGTGGTTGCTAGCCACACCTGTTCTTGACTTCTTTCTGCAAGTATCCTCATACTGTTCCTCATTAACTCATTCTTCTCTGTAAGTTGGTTTGGTAGGCATCAGCTTGTGGTGATTAACACATAGACTCCTATCCTCCTTAAGTCTGCAGCCATGGGTAATTCGCTTGACCCTTCTAAGCTGCATTTCACCTTCTTTAAAAGGAGACAGATCATTAATCTCCACAAAACTGTTTTAAAGATATGCACTTACCATTGGCCTTGACCCAGAGTTAGCGCCATTCACAGTGCATTCCTCAGAAGTCCAGATTTTACAGAATCTTCTCCTGTTTCTCCACATTTAGATGTTATCCTCTGAGACCCCGTTTATATCTTTTAGAATAGCTTTAACCTTAAAACTTGATCCATGTATGCAGCTCCACAGAGCTCCAGCTTCCCAACCAGAGATAAAGGGCCCTTTTTACATTGTTTTGTAAATCCCAAGAATGGGCTAACTCAGCCTAAACTAAAGACAAGTTACTTTAGCTGGCAGATACAACAGGAAACATTATTGCATTTGTGAGAGCATCATTTTTTTAGAGAAGGACGAGGGTGCCAAGCTGAAAGAACTGAAAGTCTTGTCTGTCAAGCAGCTCTAGGATCATTTTGACAAAGCTGTCAGAAAATCTTTGAGCCAAATCACCCATGAGAGATGGTCTATCTTTCAGGAGAGTCCCAGAGCCCCAGGAATGAGCCTACCTTAATAGCTCTAGCACACTCGTGCCCTGGCAAAGAACAACACACCGCAACGTGGTGCCAAACACTCCCAGAGCTTGGCTTCTAAGCACAGCAGCTGGGGCCATGGACCAAATAAATGCATTCTTCACTGTATATCTCAAAGCAGTTTTCACAGCCAGCACAATCCCTCGAAGATGACCATGGAATCCTAGAGTAAGACTATGTAGTTTTATAAGAAACTTCTGAACAAAGTGCTTACACCATTATAGAAATTCACCAACAGTCTATAAAATTTGCTACTTGCTCACATCTTCACAATGCTTGGTTTTGCCAGCATGTTAAATTCGGGACCACTCTAATAAGTGTGCAATGGTATTTCAATATAGCTGTAATTAACATTAAATAAACAATATAAAAGGAGAAAGGGTGGCAGAGGATTAGATGGTTAGATAGCACCAGTGGACATGAATTTGAGCCAAGTCCAGGAGACAGTGGAAGACAGAGGAGCCTGGCATGCTACAGTCTATGGGGTCGCAAAGGGTCAGACGTGGCTTAGAGACTGGACAACAAAAATCTAATATACTTCAGCTGCAAAATATTATGAACTTTGACACATGAATATACTTGTAAAGCCATCATCTCAATTAAAACAACATTTCCTCTTCTCCCAAATTTCATTGTACCCCTTGCAATCAATTCATCCACACTTTTGTGCCTATCTGCAGGAAATCATAGACCTATTACTGTCCCTAGTTTGGGCTTTTAGACTTCTGTATCAGTGGGTTCTTCCAGTATGTATACTTCTTTTGCCTAGTTTCTTTCACTCACAATAATTACTTTTCTTCCTTTAGGGGTATTTGTTTAGAGGTACTATGCCTTTCTGATGAATTCCCTCTATATCATTAAGGAACAGACTACAAAACTAGAAAATATCTAGAATTTAAAATATTTGTCATTAACCTAGCATAGGTACCTTTAAAGATACCGCTTTATGTACAACATAAGATGTTCACAACAGTATACATTCAGTGTACACACATTTTCCATTCTCAGTTTTTCTGTTAACAGTTGGCATAATTTTGCCTCTGTCTATGCCAGGAACCATATAGTAATTATTATTTATTATTATTACTTTAGCAACTTATTTAGATAAAAATTTTAAATTTGAAAAACATCACATACCCCAAACTTTTACTATACCCCAAACTTTTCATTCTTTGGCTTAGCTTCATGTTTCTATAAGGTGTAATTTTTATTTTGCTTGAAGAAATTTTAAAATATTTAATACAGTGCAAGTTCACCAACGACAAATTATCCCAAGTTTTATAGGTCTAACATGTTTATTTCACCTAATTATTTGAAGGATGTTTTACCTATGCACAGAATTCCAGAATGAGAGCTTGCATGTATTTCAATGTATGTGTATTTTTCCTACTCAGTTTTCATGAGAATCTTGAATCTGTGAGCTTACCATTTTAATCAACTTTGAAAATTTGGCAATTATCTCTTCCCTTCTTTCTTTCTGCTTCCCTATTCTGACTCCACTCATACATGTTACAATGCTTGATATTTCCCACAGTTCCCTGAAATTTCGTCTTCTTTCTTTTCCTTCCCTTTTCTTTTTTTTCTGGGCTCTTCTCTTGCCATGCCTCATTTTAAGAAATTTCTAGTTTAAGGTCTTCTAGATCACAGAGTTTTATTCTTTGGTGTCAAATCTGTTCTTAATATCAACCACTGATATATTTATTTCATTTATTGCAGTTTTCAACTCTTAAAATGTCATCTGTTTCTTTTTTATATCTCTGATCTAAGTCTTTCTTATGTTTATATTTTGCTGTGTTTCCTTGAACAAATGGAACATAATTATATGTATATATTTTTTCTTCTATCCTTCTACTAGGTCCATCTTCTCTTTTTTCCAGGTTTCATTCTTAATAACTAATATTTATCCAGTCTATATATATTATTTGCTTTACCTTTCATTAATTTTTATTAGATACTGGACAGATTTTGTTTTTGCAAGGGAGGCTTTGTTGTATTTCTCAAGAGTATTGTGCTTTGCTTTGTGAGGCATCTGAGCTATTTGCAGATTAGTTTGATCCTATCAAATCTTGTTTTTATGCTCTTTTAGTAGGGCAAGAGTGGCCTATTTTGGCCCTACTTTTATGGTATCTCCTTACTAAGGGCTCTACTGAATGTCTCTTGTATAAAAATGCTCTCTCTACTGACCAGAAAGAGAAAAATAAACATAGTAGATTAACATATATATATATATATATATATATATATATGGCATCTAGAAAAATGGTACTGAAGAACTTATTTTTAGGGCAGTAATAGATGCAGACACAGGGAATGGACTCTTGGACACAGTGGGCGAAGGGTGAAAATGAAAGTGAAAGTCGCTCAGTCCTGTCCAACTCTTTGGGTCCAACTCTTTGCGACCCCATGGACTGTATCCTACCAGCTCCTCTGTCCATGGGATTCTCCAGGCCAGAATACTGGAGTGGGTAGCAGTTGCTTTCTCCAGGGGATCTTCCCAACCCAGGGATCAAATCCAGGTCTCCCGAACTGTGGGCAAATTCTTTACCCTCTGAGCCACCCGGGAAGCCCAAGGGGAAGGAGCTGGGGGTGGAGGACAAATTGAGAGAGTAACACTGACACAAACACACCACCACACGTACAACAGGTAGCTAGCGGGAGCTGCTGTACAGCCCAAGGAGCTCCGCTCAGTGCCCTGCAGCGACCTAGAGGGCGGGATGGAGGGCAGGTGAGAGGACGCCGAGGAGGGCAGGGATATGGGTATACCTCTGGCTGATTCATATTGCGAGGCAGAAACTAACACAGCGCTGTAAAGCAATTATCTTTCAATTAAAAAATTTTTTAAGATCCTTATTAGCATATGGATAATGCTGTAAGCTTCCTTGTGAGCTTGGGAAACTTTTCATCTCACAGGTCCTTTGTAATTTTTCCTTTCCCCAAATTCTTCTGCCTACCCACTTTGAATGTCAGTGTAAGATTCTAAGTTGGCTAAACAGCGCTGTCACCTGTAAAGATTTCTGAACCCCACGTTTCCTGAAAGGCAAAGGTCCTCCAGGCTTCAATTTAGCCACTGCTGACTTGATGAAGTCTAATCTCCTTTCCTGAAGCCGAGTGAAATTTCTGTTGTCTACTTGGATTCCTGTTCCCTGAAGGACAGCACTTGTCTGCAGGCAAAAAGTATGTATGAAGGCCACATACACCTTGCATACTTCCTGTCTCCCAGCGCCTTCTGTGCTTCTCTGCAGTTTTCTAGATGTTTATGGTGAGAGATTAATTTCTGGCCTATTGCTCCCATGTGTATGAAGCAGAGGCTTTCTGATATAGTTTTGTTTTTTTTTAAACAAAATGACATAATCTCAACTTTTGAGCATATAAACATTGCATAGGAAAATTCAAAACATTTCAAAGCTAAATCTAAAACATTCAACCATGACAGCATAAAAATATCAAAACAATCTGATGTGGGTTACTATACAACTCCATAAAATTACATTTAGGTATAAACCTTCAGTAAATATGGCTATTCCCATAAATCTATATAAAATAGGATTCTAAAGAAGCATGCTTGGATAGCAGAAAGACCCATTTTTTTCTAAGACAATGTTTATTAAAATGTAGATAAATTTGGGCTCATATACAGATAAGTCTTAAATCTGTTTTAAAATCTTGTTCCTTGGTTTCTACTCATCTTTCTTCAAAAAAGAAACTACCTTCTTATGATAACTTGTACTTCACCCAACAAAAGTGGGCATAAAGTGATACTGATAGAGCTTTAAAGTTACATGAAAATCCTCTCAAGCAGTATTTTTAAAATTATGTCTGATGCTCTACATGATTATAACCTACTGACTTTAAAAATTCTGAAATTCTAATATCAACTGGTGAGTTACAGGTAAATTATTGTATTCAAAGATCGTTATACAAGCCCTGCTTAACTTGATCTAGCAAAAGCAGAGGACATGTTATGGGGAAAATTTCAAAGTTATTGCAAAGACAAATCATTCTGTATAAGCTTTTCATGTGGTGAAGATCTATAGTCGATCTAAAAGAACATGGAAAGTATAATTATTTTTAAAAGGAAACATTATATATGGAATAAAAGACAAATGGAGAAAAATGCCCCCCCTAGTGTTCTTCCCATTAGAGCAAAATACCTAAAATTTACTTCTTACATTTAATACCCTTTTAGTTTAAAATGCACATCCCTAGTGGCTCAGAGGGTAAAGAATTTGCTTACAGTGTGGGGGAACCCAGGTTCGATCCATGGACTGGGAAGAATCCCTGGAGAAGGGAATGGCTACCCACTCCAGTATTCTTTTTTTTTTTTTTTTACTTTATTTTACTTTACAATACTGTATTGGTT
>SJXQ01003728.1:106926-168015 GCA_006408695.1 Aepyceros melampus | reverse complement strand
GCAATCTTGATTCCAGCTTGTGTTTCTTCCAGCCCAGCGTTTCTCATGATGTACTCTGCATAGAAGTTAAATAAGCAGAGTGAAACTATACAGCCTTGACGTACTCCTTTTCCTATTTGGAACCAGTCTGTTCCATGTCCAGTTCTAACTGGTGCTTCCTGACCTGCATACAGATTTCTCAAGAAGCAGGTCAAGTGGTCTGGTATTCCCATCTCTTTCAGAATTTTCCACAGTTTATTGTGATCCACACAGTGAAAGTCTTTGGCATAGTCAATAAAGCAGAAATAGATGTTTTTCTGGAACTCTCTTGCTTTTTCCATGATCCAGCGGATGTTGGCAATTTGATCTCTGGTTCCTCTGCCTTTTCTAAAACCAGCTTAACATCAGGAAGTTCATGGTTCACATACTGTTGAAGCCTGACTTGGAGAATTTTGAGCATTATTTTACTAGCATGTGAGATGAGTGCAATTGTTCGGTAGTCAATACAGTAGAGAATCCTATCTTTCAACAACTGAAAGTGGTGTGAATGGAACAGGAGG
Source organism: Aepyceros melampus (assembly GCA_006408695.1). Taxonomy (NCBI): domain Eukaryota; kingdom Metazoa; phylum Chordata; class Mammalia; order Artiodactyla; family Bovidae; genus Aepyceros; species Aepyceros melampus. The sequence continues at coordinate 167,476 of SJXQ01003728.1, read as the reverse complement.
ACAGGGGGCAGGGCATAACCTTGGAAAGAATGACATTGACCTAGGACATGACAAAACTGAGTAGCACCAACTAGGTCCAAGATGGCAGAAGATTCAACTTCCAGTGGACCTTGAACCTTATTATACACTCATTGTAATATATTAGCATAAACGAAGTGACACACCCACAGGTGCCCTGACATTTCTGAGGCTATAACCATAAAAGTTCAAAAAGTGGGTGGTGGCCCAGCTCCTGGAAATCCCTGCCCTTCCCCCCAATAACTGGAATAATCCTCCCAGTCAGTAGCCTGTGAGATTACCCAGCCTATGAAAACTAACCACATCATATTTCAAAGCCTTCTTTCACCTTCTGAGATGCCCCACAGTCTGTCTGTGGAGTGCTTCTCTCTAAATAAATCCACTTCTTACCAACACTTTGTCTCTGTCTCTGAATTCTTTCTCGATGAAAGAAGCAAGAACCTCCAATTCATCAGGAACACGTGCATTTCCTGAAGTCCCAGTAGAGGTTCTCTCTGATACCTGCCAGATGACATGGTCACACCCTGGAGATGCACTTTTGAAGCTCCTGTCAGCTCCTTTAGGGAGTCTTTTTGATTCAGCACTTCCAGGTGGATCTTTGACTATTTTGTCTGTTTTAGTGCTGGGTTTTCTATTTCACTCTGCAACCTATTTGCCCTCCTCCAAGGCACCTGCAGTTTTCTCAAAGCAGAAACGATGCAAACTGCAGGCACCCAGCTGTCCTTGGAGCCTCTTGATCTAACAGAGCTCTTGTAGGTGTCTACACGTGCGGTCAGCCCACTGTGCTCATAGGAGTCTACATGAGTTGTCAACCCATGGCACTCTTCACATCCACCAATTCACATTGTAGAAAGTTTCACTTTCTGGCTAAGAACCACCCAATTTCCCATCAGAGATAATATGACTTTGACCTGACTCATCATTTCTCAAAGATGGAGGATTCGCAATAGCTAATAGTCATTGAACACCATGCTGCATGCTTTCAATGTACCCTTCCATTGGATTGGTCCAGGATTCTGTTTCCTAGGGGGAAAAACTGGGCAGTCCAGAGAGGTTATACAACTCACCCAAGTTCAACCAGCTTAGAAATGGCAGAAAAGAGAGTGAAAACTATGTTTTCCTATTGAGAAGACTGTGGGGCTAAGAGCAGCCCTGAGTTCTCTAGGAACTCTCACCTTTGTTTCTTTATCTTTTGTTGTTCTTTAGTTGTTAAGTCGTGTCTGACTCTTCGCAACCCCATAGAAAGTAAATTGCCAGGCTCCTCTGTCCATGGGATTTTCCAAGCAAAAGTACTGGAGTGGGTTGCCATTTCCTTCTCCAAAGCATCTTATTGACCCAGGGATCAAGCCTGTGTCCCCTGCTTTGGCAGGTGGATTCTTTACTGCTGAGCCACCAGGGAAGTCCTTAACTGTGCAATGAGAATAACTGTATCCACAACACTTACATCTTAAGGGTGTGTGTGTGTGTGTATAACATGAGATAAGGTTTATAAAAGCAATTTGTAAAATGGAAAATGTATAACATGTAAATTATTATTGTTATGACTTAACCAGATCCAGGATATGCATTGCTTAATAAACTGAGCTCATCTCTGAAGTAGTTGAAATGTCTTAATCCTATCATAGAGGTAGTCTTACATTACATATCAACATTATTCATGTGTTATAGTTAACTTGTTCGAATGTCACAGTCGTATCAGGAAGAGGCTTCCGTAGATGTTGTAAGCCATCTTTTACATTTTACTTTTTATCCTGGTTTTAATTTGCATGCTTTCAGTTCCCTTTTCAGTAATAGAATTACTCTGTTCTCAGCTGATTGATTCTAGGAATTTGCTGAATGCAGCCAAACTATGACATGTTTGCATTTTAAAGTCTTGAAATGTTCTTTCGGTTTTGAAAATGAGCTTATTTGGAGGAAATGTAGGACTTCTTGAACTAATGGCAAATTACGTTAATAAAATTCATACGTGCTGTGGGCAGTGATGATTCTCTATCAAACGGAAAGTAGATCAAAAGCTGAATTCCACACTTTCTAATTGGTCACATCTCCTATTTCCTTTAGGAGGAATATTTTCTGTTTGAGATTCTAATCCTGAGGTGCAGAAGCAACAGTTCTCCCCATTAAGATGCTTTTCTCTCTCCAGCCTTGTCTCTTCCGGAAGCTCCTGCTGTTGACTTTGGCTCCCTCCTTCCACCATCCACACGGCCATCAAAGTTTTATCGCCACAGCTGTTCACCACGCAACACACACTCACACTATTGCAATTTTCATCTTTCTTAGAAATAAGTTTAATTTGTTTGAAACTGTGTTGGCTGGTGGCTTGTTCAACACCAATCTCAGTTTTTAAGAAGAATTTTAAGAAGGCTGGTGTGAAATGAGACATGAAGTTGAAATTCAGAGGCCTTTTTCACAAGGGCCCTTCTCTCTACCCAGCCCGGTACCATCTGGCCAGCTGACCGTAGAGAACACACTCAAATCTTGCCTTGAAAGTTCAGTTCAGTTCAGTCGCTCAGTCGTGTCCGACTCTTTGCGACCCCATAATCGCAGCACGCCAGGCCTCCCTGTCCATCACCAACTCCCGGAGTTCACTCAGACTCACATCCATCGAGTCCATGATGCCATCCAGCCATCTCATCCTCTGTCGTCCCCTTTTCCTTCTGCCCCCAATCCCTCCCAGCATCAGAGTCTTTTCCAGTGAGTCAACTCTTCGCATAAGTTGGCCAAAGTACTGGAGTTTCAGCATTAGCATCATTCCTTCCAAAGAAATCCCAGGGCTGATTTCCTTCAGAATGGACTGGCTGGATCTCCTTGCAGTCCAAGGGACTCTCAAGAGTCTTCTCCAACACCACAGTTCAAAAGCATCAATTCTTTGGTGCTCAGCCTTCTTCACAGTCCAACTCTCACATCCATACATGACCACAGGAAAAACCATAGCCTTGACTAGACGGACCTTAGTCGGCAAAGTAATGTCTGTGCTTTTGAATATACTATCTAGGTTGGTCATAACTTTTCTTTCAAGGAGTAAGCGTCTTTTAATTTCATGGCTGCAGTCACTGTCTGCAGTGATTTTGGAGCCCCCCAAAATAAAGTTTAACACTGTTTCTACTGTTTCTCCATCTATTTCCCATGAAGTGATGGGGCCAGATGCCATGATCTTCATTTTCTGAATGTTGAGCTTTAAGCCAGCTTTTTCACTCTCCCCTTTCACTTTCATCAAGAGGCTTTCTAGTTCCTCTTCACTTTCTGCCATAAGGGTGGTGTCATCTACGTATCTGAGGTGATTGATATTTCTCCCAACAATCTTGATTCCAGCTTGTGTTTCTTCCAATCCAGCGTTTCTCATGATGTACTCTGCATAGAAGTTAAATAAGCAGGGTGACAGTATATGGCCTTGACATACTCCTTTTCCTATTTGGAACCAGTCTGTTGTTCCATGTCCAGTTCTACCTGTTGCTTCCTGACTGCATACAGATTGACGCTGCTAAACTTTGAGTCTGATCTGAATTTTACAAGTCGCTGGTATGGAAGGTTGGTATAATCAAGTGTGGTATGCACACTCTTGAGGGAGAAAAAGAGTGAAATAGAGTTTCCGTGGTTTGCAATGTTCAGAAGCAGGCAGTAGGCTCATGTAAGCTAACACCCCTGGGGGCCCCCTGTGTGCTGGCCAGATGCGTGGACCTCCTGGCACTGGATGGCAAGATCTGACTCAGCGTAAAGCACCAGTGCTGCAGATTCTCCTGTCTTCCCTTGAGTATAGTAATTTGCTAACTGTTGTTGATTCATTTCTATAATCATAGCTGCCTGTTAGCACTACACGCATTGAAAGGTCAAAATCACTTTGGAAGTGATTAGCTTTGGAAGCACTGAAAGGTTAAAACCACTCAAACTTCCAATAAATTTTCTTCATTTAAAAATATGTTTTTAATCTGAAAAAGAACCTCTATATTTGATATTTTGCTGCAGCTTGTCCTAATGAATTAAAAGCACTCTTAAATACTATTAAAGATTATTTGAAAATGTAATTTTCATAGACCTGCTTTTCTGATTATCATATCATTTTTATGTTTTTAAAAGACATTTTATGTTATTTTTTAATTAATTTTTATTCAAGTATAGTTGATTTACAATGTTGTGTTAGTTTCTGGTTTATAGCAAAATGATGCAGTTATCTATATGTATATATGTATCTATATATATATAAACTGCACCACTTTGCTTTTAAAATTATGTTTTCAAAGAATTTTAATAGCACTTAAGAGTGCTCTTAATACATTAGGACAAACCATAGAAAAATACAAAAACATGTAACAAAAGATGATGCTGAATGGTTTATTTCATTATTGTTTGAAAACTAAAATCCATATTCTCATCTCAGTGAAAAAAAATTGTAAATATGTGCATTCACAGGTGGTATCCAGACTCACTGTGGTGATATTTTTCCAGAGAATCCTTGTGTTGTACATTTGAAACTAATAGGATGTTGTATGTCAATTACACTTTTATAAAAAAAAACAAAATATAAAACCCATAAAAATATATAGAAAAATACTGAAGTAAATACTTCAAAATACTAAAAAACAGAAATTTCCTTTTGAAGAAAAACATATTCATTTGGAAAATTCAAAAAGCATAAAGAAGGAAAATCTTCATGTTTCTATCATTCAGAGAAAATCCCCGTGAACACTGGGTGCAATTTTCTTTAGCATTTTCTTATTTGTTCTCTCTCTCTTTCTTACTACATTTTTCATCATATACTCTATTTTTCTCCATTTAACTTTATGTCATCAATATTTTCTTATGCAATAAAAAATTCATGGCATCACTTTACATAGCTTTAAAGAATAGTCTATTGTATGGTATACCCTAATTTAAAAAAAAAAAAAAATCCTTATTTTGTGGGTTATTTTTCTAATTTCTTACTAATTTAAAATAATAATGCAATGAATTTTCTTGTACAGAAGTTTTCCTGTGCACTGTTACTTTCTTATAATATGAGGTAAAATATTAATAAAGGGCTTTCCAGGTGGCTCAGTGGTAAAGAATCTGCCTGCTAATGCAGGAGACGCAGGTTCTGTCCTTGGGTTGGAAGATCCCCTGGAGAAGGAAATGGCAAGCGACTCCAGTATTCTTGCTTGGGAAATCCCATGGACAGAGGAGACTGGCAGGCCAAGTCCATGGGGCTGCAAAGACTTGGACACTACTTAGCGACTGAACAACAAAAATATTAACGAGGTTTTTTTTTTTTCTTCAAGTTATCCAACGTTCCTTTTTTTTTTTTTTTTTTTTTTTAAGCAACATCATGTGCTTCCATAGAGGGAAACCAAAACCATAAAGAGAGAGGATGGGTCAAAGTCTTACTCTTTAAGAGCTCATGGCAGTCTTTAGTTCTGAACAGCTGTATTTTAGTTTGCAGGAGCTCCTTTTTGTTGAGACTGTAGAATTTTGGTTTTTGTTTTGAATTCAAAGAGTCAAACCTCAAAGGAATCAAGGCATAGACTTCATACTATAAATAAAATATTGGGATAGGGGCTCTCGGACTCTTGTTTGTGAACAGGACAGGGTTTTAGTATAATTGGTTTCCCACTGTAACCCTACATATCTCATTTGTACCTCTGAAACATTTTCCCGAGAAAGAACAGACAGGATTCATCAGACCACAGAAGGGGGGCCGTGCACAAAAGAGGTTAAGAGCTCCTGGTGTTGTAAAGCACGTTATTCCCCTGGAAAACCGGGGAGACTGCTTGACCTGAGGGAGACGTAGGACCCAGAAGCAACACGGGCAGGTCCGGCGATGAGACCGTGAACAAGAGGGCCATCCTCCACAGGCCGTATGTGTGTGTGCGAAGAAAATACGATCTACGCTACCTTGCCCTATCCCCTCCAGTTACATTCGAAGAATGCTAAAAACAGAGAAAATGTGTGCTTCCTTTTCCAGGGTTTTGCCCCAGACGGAGCAAGTCCTGAAGAAAAGCCACGTCCTGTACTGTACCTGGGAGAAGGCAACGGCACCCCACTCCAGCACTCTTGCCTGGAAAATCCCATGGACAGAGGAGCCTGGTGGGCTGCAGTCCATGGGGTCGCTAAGAGTCGGGCACGACTGAGGGACTTCCCTTTCACTTTTCACTTCCATGCATCAGAGAAGGAATGACAACCCACTCCAGTGTTCTTGCCTGGAGAGTCCCAGGGACGGGGGAGCCTGGTGGGCTGCCGTCTATGGGGTCGCACAGAGTCGGACACGACTGAAGCGACTTAGCAGCAGCAGCAGTACTGTACCTGAGCTGTAGACTAGCACAGCCGCCATGGATGGGTCCCTGGAGCCCCGGCATTCCAGAAGGATGGAAGTATAGGCACACCCTGCACTCTGCCACCCCTGCCTCAAGGAAACAGAGTAGTGGAGGAGACTTGAGCCAGCAGGCCGGCGATTAGGACTGTTCCTCACGGAGCAGAGAATGTGAGAGCGGAAGGAAGCATGTAGACTGTTCTTCTAGGGACCAGGAGAGGGCGCTGTACTAGCTCAGCTGATGACGCTGTGAAGGGAAGGGGGTTGCTGGAAGATCCCACGGGTCGGAGCATTTCTGCTCGAGTCAACGGGGGAGATGCTAACAGAGCCCAAGGGGGAGAAGGACAGGCAGGAGGTTGGCTGGAGCACCCCGTCCCCTCCCCCAAAGTCGCGCTGCTTCTCACCTCCCCCCACTCGCGCTCCCCAGATCCGAAATGTGATGCCAGGGGTAATGGGGCTAGGGGAGACTTTAGGATTAATGAGTTTAAGATCAAAACGCCTGAAAAAAAAGAAGTGACAGGGTTTCAGCAGAAATTGACTGGATCGTATTTTCTAATTTCAGGAGGTATATAGGAACTTGAGATAGATATTGAGTCATAGAAAAATAAAAGAGGTGTTGGGGTTTTGTGGTTATTGGGGTTTTGCACCCTTCAATTTTATGATCTGTGAAAATATTATATACTTAGTGAAGTTCTTTAAATGTCACATTTCTGAGTCAAGTGGTAAAAATGTTATGCAGGCTTTATATATATGCTTTTAATTTCTTTCCAGAAAAGCTTTGCTAATTTCTCTTCCAAGCCACAAGCTCAAAAGTACTGAGTATGGAGTTTTTAAACTATTTTTCAGTTCAATTTTTAAAAAGACAAAATTAATTGGAATACTATATTATCATAATTTTTAGTCATTTGTATTTCTTCTGTGAACTCTATGTTCATGTACTTTGCTCATTTTAAATTAAGAGTATTAGTTCTTTTCTTGTTGGTTTTAATATACTAAGGATACCAATTTCCCCTATTATATTTGTCCTGAGTATTTCTCCCAATTTGCTCTTGGCTCATGAATTATTGTTACAAAGTCATTTCCCGTTCCCAAATTTAATCCTCTTTTCACTAGTCTTGCCCATGTTTTGTTATTTTCCATGGTTTCATGTAAAAATATTTAGTTTTTAATTTCTAGTGCATATTTAACACATCTAAAATTTATTTTGGTGTGTCTTGTGGGATGGAAGGTGAGAAATCTTTTTTGAAACACACAATTTTGTTGTTAAGTACTTCATTAGCTCAGTTATTTTACAAGAGTTTGTTGAGTACCTATTAGGTATGAAGTACTGTGCTATGCTCTACTCACATAGTAACCAAAATGTAAAATTTTTTTTATAAACCAGACAATCTTTCTTTTGAGAGCTCACAACATGATTGGGGAGACAGGTATTAAGTAAGTAAATGTATATTTGTGAATTGTGACTTGGGCAATGAAAACAGAATAAAGCAAGAGGAGGAGAATGTGAGAATCTTAATTTGACTGAGGGTAACAGGCAGCTTCCCAAAGAGACTGACACTTGATTTTTACTTTTTATGTGCTTATTTCCCTGCAAACGCTAAATTCTGTTGTGTTGCTATCTTTTCTGGGCCATTGATCCATTTGTTTAAACCAGTCTTGCACTGCTCCAAGTAGTCAAGCTTTATGATGTGTTTAAATATTTGAGCAAATTCTTTCTCGATACAGTTTTCAGTTTCTTTTTTGTTGGTCAGCCTGGAAACCCATATGTCCACTGCAGAACCAAAATAAAGCCAGTTCTGTGAACATAAAAAGTTGTTTCCTATTGGAACAGAGCAAGGGTTTTCATGCTTTGGTTCAAATTTCACTTGTGGCTTCTTTGCTCTGAGCAGCTGTCAACAGACCACCTCTCCCTTCCCAGGGCCCCTTCCACATGGCTCCATATCCACCAGGATGGCTGGGATCTCCCTGACTTCCTCCCCAATCCCACTTGATTTTTTTCTCCTTATTCTTCTGCAGAATAATTATTTTGTTCTGCCCAGACTTATCCCATGGATGGAGGAGCCTAGTAGGCTGCAGTCCATGGGGTCGCGAAGAGTCGGACAAGACTGAGCGACTTCACTTTCACTTTTCACTTTCATGCATTGGAGAAGGAAATGGCAACCCATTCCAGTGTTCTTGCCTGAAGAATCCCAGGGACGGGGGAGCCTGGTGGGCTGCCGTCTATGGGGTCGCACAGAGTCGGACACGACTGAAGCGACTTAGCAGCAGCAGCAGCAGCCCAGACTTATATGCCACCTTTTCAACCAGCTCAGGAAACAATAGTATTTCAGTCACCTGGACAACCCTTCTTAGGAGAGAAAGGGGATTACAAAGCCACAGCAACAAACATTGCAGGAAAGAAACTCTCCAAGCTCCACTTTTGTAAGATTGCTCTTTCTTAGAATGGAAGAATGGGTCACGCAGCAATGATGCTGGTTGCCTATTCACCAACATTCTTCCTAATTCGAAAAGCCCTATTCTTATTTGGAGTATCAACATACTTGGTTCCCCAGATTCCTTTACAAATAGGCACCCTTGTTCTGGCCATGAGATGTGAGTAGAACTTCTGGAAGGGCTGCCTAGCAGGAGACGATAGCATGAAACTGCCACGATCATCATAGACCGTGTAATGTCAGACTTTTCTGATATGTGGGTAAACTTTTATGTATTTAAACACTGTTTTCTGAGTTTGTGTACAGACAGTTCAACCCCACCCTAACAGGTGTAGACCAGCAGAGTCCACTGACTTCTGTTCCTAACCAAGAAAAAAGTCACCAGGGTCAAATGTAAGGATCTTCAGAGAAGTTGTGGGTGTTATTATAATGGTTTTTGAAAAGATGAAGCTGAAACGAAATCCTATTACATCCTGGATAGCACGGCGCTTTGCTTTTGGTGTACTCAAGGCTCTGATGGAAAGTACTTAGATTTTTTAATTGAGTATCTATCAATTTAAGCATTTGGGAATGTCCTGCATTAAGTATATGAATAATGACCTTAGCAGAGAATTTCAATTTTATTGCCAGTGCTCGACGTTAAAAGCAAAGAGGATGTACTTCAGTGAAGTGACTGGGCAGGCTTCACGTGCTGCCTCCTCACTGGTCCATTGTATCTTCCAAACTTTCAACCATTTTACATTCTTCTAAAATGTTTGCTGCCCAAAGAATAGAGTCCAGATCCAACAAGCCTAGCATCCAGACACAGTATGATTCTCTCTTGCCTTTCAGCCTCCTTTCCAGATAGCCCACACACAAGATTAAGACATACGTGATGGCTCCTTGTAATGTAGCTTCGTGTTCCTTTACCTATGCACTGTGGGCAAGCTGTTTAACTTGGAAATAAATACCCACAGCGTGTTTATCCACAACGAATATGAGGTCATTCCTCACTACAATATTGGGAGTAATTTTCTTGACCTGATAGGCAGGCAACAGTCCCCTCTAAGAATTCCATGGACATCTTTTCTAGTATTAAATACTCTTCCTAACTTCGGGAGATGGTTTCTTGCTGAAGCAGATGCAAGTGACCGGAACGTATCTATTCAAAGCAGGTAGGTTACCTGGCTTCATCTGCCATGGCCTATTCGGGCCACCTCCCAGCAGCAATGCATCACTCCTGGAAGTGTCATAACGAGCTGCTTTGATTTGTCAAGACTTTGAAATCCTACCCTGGGTCCCCACACGGGTAGTCAGGTTGTTCTTGGTAGGATGTGTTCATGTACTGTGAACAAGGATCCAAACTGGTTTCTAGACCATGCAAAGCAACCGTCCCTTCATTTACTAACCTCTTGGTGTCCCAGCTTCAGCAAACTTCTCTGCATCACTGCAAAGACCACTGTGGACCAGCTGGAGATCTGGGAGTGATCACTCATCTGGGACCTAATCTGGAGGGACTGTCAAAGGAAGTTTGTGGACTGGGCATTTTTGTTTTTAAAAAAATGTTTAAATTCTTTAAAAGTTTTTAAAATTATTATTATTGTTGCTGTTGTTGTTGTTGTTGTTATTATTTTGGCTGTGCCGGGCCCTCATTGCAGCGCACAGGCTTTGTCTGATTGCGACGTGCAGGCCTCTGGTTGGGGTGGCTTCTCTTGTGGCAGCACACAGCTTATTGCCCCATGGCATTGTGGCATCTTGGGCTTCCAAGTAAAGAACCTGCCTGCCTGCCAGTGCAGGAGGACGTGAGAGACGAGGGTTCAACCCCTGGTTTGGGCAGATCCCCTGGCGAAGGAAATGGCAAGCCACTCCAGTATTCTGTGGCAAACCCCAAGGACAGAGGAGCCTGGCAGGCGGCAGACTGTAGGGTTGCACAGAGTTGGACACGTCTGAAACGACTTAGCACCATGCGTGGGGGATCTTAGTTCCCAGGCTAGGGGTTGAATCCGTGTCCCCTGCATTGGCCGTTCTGAAGCACCAGGGAAGTCCCCAGGCATTTTTCTAGTGAACCTGGCGAGGAAAGGATAGAAAAAGGAAGCCGTTAATGGCCTGTGATATTTTGGAGGGCAAGGTGGAGATACTGGTTCACCTTCATCCCCACGCCCTTTTTACATTTCCCTAAATTCTTCTACTTGTTCCCACGTCAAATCTTGTATAAGATTCCCTTCTCAGTAGAAACAGGCCGACACGAAAAATAATTCATATTCATAAAGTCGGTTCTGATTAAAATGATCCCTGGGGCTTCAGCACACTGCATACTGAATTAAAATGCTTTAGACGTTCAGGTTTGGCTGGCCTGTCTCCTGGGATGCCATTAATGGCTTATGCACATCATGCTTTTTCCAAATTCTGCTCCTTTGCTCTGCTAAATAAATGAAGAAATCCAGTTGAGAAACATCTGGAAGGCTTTAAAACCTGGGAAAGACTCTCCCCTGGATGGGGTGTTCCAAGTGTGATGCTGCTTAAATTTGGGGCCAGCGGCCATAGGAGGAACCCTCCAGGCCATTTGCAATACTTGAATTTTATAATACTATGAATATCTAACCAACAGTCCCCGTGGGGATAGATTTCAAAATTGGACATGATGTGAAAAAAATTCAATTAATTTTTTTTTTTTTTGATAGAGTGGAAAAGCCCTGAGCTGGGATTTTTAGAAATGTGGCTTCTTATCCCAGCTCTGCCCCTAATTAGATGTGCAGCTTCAGGAAGTCACATGGCCTTTCTAGGCCTGTTTCATTACTCATAAAAGAGGGTTCACTTGATAATACCCAATTTCCCTTCAAGTAACCTCCCCAGTCTTTAATCCTTTTCTTTCCCATCTGTCTGCTTCCCTCCAAACTCCCTTCTCATCGCCTGGTCCTCATTCCAATTAATCCTTGATCCGGCTTCTCCTTTGACTTAGCTGTGTGACCTTAGGCAAGTTGTTTAACCTTTCTGTGTTCTGGAAAAAAAAGGGGAGTAGTAATAGTGCCTGTCTCATAGAGTTGTGTGAAGGACTAAATGATTAATACACAGCAAGCCCTTGGCTCAGAGTATTAAGGAAATAAACGTGAGCCAACAGTCATTATTTTTCAGATACTAATTTTACTAATAAAGTATAATCAATACATTTTATTCCTGGATCAAAAAGGATAGTCAAAAAATTGGAGCCATTTCTTATCAAGAGTGGCCACTACTTATTAAGAAAATAATAAGCCTATGGGATCATTGACTTTATTTCTCTAGCCTCATCTCACACTTTATTCAGGGGCTCTGTACAGATGGGCAAACAGGAGCATTTCTCTCCATCAACAATTCTGCCACCATCCTTGTGTGAAAACACGGAGTGAATCATGAGAAGTTCGTCTCGATTCAGAGGCTGTGACAATGAGATCCTATCTTTGGCTCTCTGAGGTCCACATCACAGTGGAACTAATGTAATATTCAACTATAGTCATGAAGTATATGCATGTATACTCCATGTGGAATGCTAGAAAGACTGGCATCACACTTTTTGGAAAGCGAATTTTAAGACTTTTTTTTTGCAGTATAGTTATATATGGTAAAAAGCCCAGCTCCTAACTGTATAAGTTTTGACCCTGATAGCTCAGTTGGTAAAGACTCCTCCTGCAGTGCAGGAGACCTCAGTTCGATTCCTGGGTTGGGAAGATCCGCTGGAGAAGGGATAGGCTACCCACTCCAGTATTCTTGGGCTTCCCTTGTGGTTCAGCTGGTAAAGAATCCACCTGCAATGCAGGAGCCCTGGGATCAATCCCTGGGTTGGGAATATCCCCTAGAGAAGGGAAAGGCTACCTACTCCAGGATTCTGGCCTGGAGAATTCCATGGACTATATAATCCATGGGGTTCCAAAGAGTTGGACATGATTGAGTGACTTTCACTCTCAATGTACAGTTATGTACCCAGTGGCCAAGATATAGAACATCAACCCGAGAAAACCTCTCCATACTCATTTCTAACTGTTGGCCTTCTTGGTCAGAAGCAACAGTTATTTTGATTGCTCATTGCTTAGTTTGCCTGTTCTTTATCAAAATTTTTTTTGGTCTGTGCCCCGAAGCTTGTGGAATCCTAGTTTCCTGACCAGATATGGAACCTGAGCCCTTGGCAGTGAGAGCTCTGAGTCCTAACCACTGGATCGCCAGGGAATTCCCAGTTTTGCCTGGTCTTGAACTTCCCAGCTATTATATATAAAATATATAAACAGCAAGGTCCTACTGTATAGTACAGTGAACTATATTCAGTACCTTATAACAAACCATAATGAAAATGAATATGAAAAATAACATATATGTATAATCGAATCACTTTGCTGTACACTTGAAATTAAACAACATTAACTACACTTTAATTAAAAAGATGCATTAAAAACCCCAGCACAAAACTAAGTATTTGCTCTATGTATCTGGCTTTGTCTCTCTGCCCCCACCTAGCATGCACCTTTCCGTGCAGCCTGCTGTCTCCCCATCCACCTGGCTCTCTTTCTTTCTGCCTCCCCTTCTATCTAATCAGCTTGCATCTCTGCCTGCCACAGAGTTTCTGAGCAATGAGGAAGAGTGTCACGTCTGTAAAGGTTCTGCTTCCTCTGTCAAGGTCTGAGATGGAAAACCTACTTCTCCATCATTGTCTACAACACTTCAGCTTATCCATTCAGTAGCTTAGTCGGGGGGTTGGCAGCGGTGCAGAAAGGAGTGTGAAAATCCTCACGTGCTCTTCACTTTTAGAGCTCCGTTGCTGGGAAGGTCTCCTCCGCTTCCTCTCCATTATACAGCATCGGAGGTGAAGCTCATCTTCCTGCCACTTGGGCAGGGTGGGGCGGAGGTCCCAGCCATCACACTTTTGTGGGAATTACTTAACCAGATAATTCTTAGGCTTCCTCCCAGTTTCTTTGAAGGGAGTGGACTTCTGTGTGGTCACGTGACCCTAGGAGGACTTTAGGGGACCAGAGGTTATCTTCGGGAAAGGGTTACAAAAATGTGGGGAGTAACCTACAATGTCTCTATGTCCTGAAGTCTTCCCAGGGCCCTGGTGATGGCCTTAGCTCAACATCCTCTTTAGTGAAGACCTGACCACAGGCATTGGGTCCCCCAGAGCTGCAAGCTTCCCTTTAAATGACTTTGGATCTGGAGAGGCTTTTGTGATCTCTGTAGGGACGATGTGTCATTGATGGAAAAGGAAAACACGTGGCACCCCCTCAACACCCGAAGCCTGAAACAGCACAGCGGGCAGTGCAAGAACACGGAGCCCTGATGAATGACGTGGACAAAGGGGCCAGAGTCCAGTGAGGTCTGTCCTGGTGAGAAATTGTGGTCATCAGGGTTCCCACCAGCACCAGGATGATCTGAAACTTATCCTGGACTTTTGAAAATGTTGAATAGAGGCTTAAGTTCATATGCATAGAAATTGAGGCAAGGGAACTATCTGAATGACTATAGAGTTTGTCCAGACAGATCATGAATCCACTGCCATTATCTATACTTCTGTAAAGTAACAAGTAAAAAAAAAAAAAAAATATATATATATATATGGCATTAAAAACTGTCATGTTAAGTCAAAATTCAGCTAGTTATGGGTGTATTCACTCTCAGGGCTGTCATAAGCGAACACACACATTGAGTGGCTTAAACAACAGACATTATCGTGTCATAGTTCTGGATGCCAGAAGTACAAAAGGGATCAGAAGGATGGGTTCTTGAGGGCTGCCATGCCTCTTTTCCTTGTGGTGTTTTGTTGGAAACCTTTGCCATCCCTTGGCTTGCAGCAGCGTCACTCTGATCACCACCTTCATCCTCAACGGTGTTCTCCTTGTATTCACATCTGTATCCAAATTCCCCCTTTTTTAAAGGAGACCTCATATTGAGTTAGGGACCCACCCTGCAGAGTGGCTTAAACAACAGACATTATCGTATCATAGTTCTGGATGCCAGAAGTACAAAAGGGGTCAGAAGGATGGGTTCTTGAGGGCTGCCATGCCTCTTTTCCTTGTGGTGTTTTGTTGGAAACCTTTGCCATCCCTTGGCTTGCAGCAGCGTCACTCTGATCACCACCTTCATCCTCAACGGTGTTCTCCTTGTATTCACATCTGTATCCAAATTCCCCCTTTTTTAAAGGAGACCTCATATTGAGTTAGGGACCCACCCTGCTCCAGCATGACCTCATTTTAACCAATTACATTTGCCATCGCTCTATTTCTCAATAAGGTCTCAATCTTTGATAGTGGGAACAAGGTCCTCAATATGTAAATTTTTAAGGAGACAATTCAGTCCATAACGGTGGGAAAGCAAATGCTTTAGAAATCATGTTGTGTGATGAGTGCTGACTCCCACTTCCCCAACTTGAGCTTTTGCTGCCAGAACTTCTATTCTGACTCCCAGACTCAGTTTTCACGTTCAAAGGGTAGACCTGGCCCTACAATTTGCCTCTAACAGAGTCTCATGTGTGTATGTGAAATATTTCATCATTTATATTTGCCATCATAATCACCAGGTAATCACAGTGCAGGACGAATACACATTTCCTAAGGATTCTAAAAATTATAAAAGGTTTTCTCTCTGTAAAACTGATATATAAATGCTAGATGCTGATGATTCAGAAAAAAACTTTCCCCAGAAGCAGATGGCTTGATGATTTGTGTTTTACATTCATAAAGATAAATAGAAGTCTTTTTGAATTTTGAAACAGTAAATGAATACAAGAGCCAAACAAAGGGGGCCTCAAGTGTCCTTATAAACGTAGTGACATTTTCTTTCCCAAGATAATTGGGTGAGAAATAGATAGGTCATCTTATCGAGTTGAACGCTTATGGCAGAGAATTACCAGGATAAAATTACTTGAGCCTCCTGCCCCCCCATCCCCAGGCACATTTATTTCTGTTTTGCAGATTTAAAAAATTAGACTTATTTGTATCAAAATTTGTAACAAAAGCATGTTATGAAACAACCCACAAGCACTGAATGGTAAGCCTGTCTGTAGCCCAGCAAGATCCTGGCAGAGCTGAACAGTCCTCCAGACTGCCCAGAGGATGTTTCTGTCTGATGCCACGATCAGCACATGTGGCTGCCCTGGGCCGGAGCACACAGATGATATTTACCGGTAAACTGACACCAGAAATGACCAAAACTGGGCCGGAGCCAACGGAAAACAAAATCTCATTTCCTTACAGGCATGTCTGTGGAAGCAATTATGTTGTCCAGTTTGAAGCGTTCCAAGTAAAGACTTGGAATAAATGGTACCCCACAATTTTGTTATACCGAAAGCTAAAGGCACTTCTTTTATGTTTTATCAAAACACCAAGTATATATAATCTAAGGGCTTCCACCTCGGAGATAAAATGGAGTTTCAGAGATACATATCTACAACCTATCTCCTCAAATATTTTGATTATTTTTACATGGTTTTATGAACTGCTTTTCTTTCACTCTGCTCCTGGTGAATATTCCCTCATGACATAATAATCCTTCTTTAACATTACTTTTAGCAGCTGTTCCATTAGGTGGAAGTAGCCTGATTTATTTTATTGATGCCCCATTGCCAGTCATTTAGGGTGGCTCTTAATTTTTGGCTGTGTCCTGCAAAGCCGCGGTAACCTTACCTAGGGCTATATGCTGTCATACAACAATGATTTAATCACTAAGCTTCCTCAGTTACACTAAGTGTGAAGAGTCAGAAAAGACATTAAAGAATAGCTTTTTGAGAAATGTTTTTTTTTATACCAAGGACCAGAGCCCCCAAAAAGGATGAGAGGATTTTAATCATTAGTCTTGGAGTAAGTAGTATTCATTGGTTTTTCTGGTTTGTTTTATTGGCTCTACAGATATGCAAGCATTGCGTCCTGAAACCAATCTTTCTGGCTACTCATAAGGTCAGCCTTGGCAGGAAAAATACATCTTTGGAGGAAAGTGCATTTGAGAAATGCAATGATCAGGCAGAGATAATGCAGAAGTTAAGCTTTCTTCCTTTCTTTGGCAATAGTTAAATTCTAGCTGCTCTGCCATCACTTGAATCACACCTGATATTTCTTCTATACTCAATCCATCCTGAATGTCTGTCAGGATGTTCCTTCTTACACACTTGAGGATGTTATGGGATACCTGAATATGATTCCCATATGTTTCAGATTTAAAATGAAAATTCCATAATTAGGTAAAAAATTCTCAAATCCTTCTGAACCAAACAAAACACATTTATCTGATTACCATAATGACAAAATGATGTTCAGTTTGCAGAAGTGTTCATGGATACAGTCAAATGAGTTTGGATTTTTTGTTTCTGCTGATGATATCTTCCAATGAAGACTGTTCATAGAGCAGAAGGCAGATTTGGCAAACATGCATCAATTCTTCCTTAAGAAACTTAATGTATTTTAGGCATACTCCAAGATTTATGGGTTTTCAGAAATTGGCACCCACAGTCCATCATTCTCTGGGTCACTGTCTGATTCCTGTTTCTGTTGCTTCAGTAGTGGTGGTGTCATCTTATGTTTGGCTATATTTCACAACTGGCAAAACCCTACACTCTGTGGGATTCCCTGGTGGCTCAAAGAATCTGCCTGCAATGTGGGAGACCTGGGTTTGATCCCTGGGTTGGGAAGGTCCCCTGGAGAAAGGAATGGCTACCCACTCCAGTATTCTGGTCTGGAGAATTCCCTGGACTGTGTAGTCCATGGTGTCACAACTGAGTTGGACACAACTGAGCAACTGCCACATATCACACACATATCCTACACTCTGTAAGGGCCCCCAAAACGCCATTCACTGGAAAACCCAAACTGTACTAAAATTGAATTCACCTAGGAATTTTACTGTCAGTGAAACAGCGGAGTCACTTGGACAATAGACTAATTTTGCATTCAGAATTCTTTAAAAAACAATGTTTCCTTGTTTCTGGCTTCTCTTTTTTTTAATGGTCCATAAAAAAATACTGAAAAGCATGGTCATTTATAAAAATAGCTACATGAAATGTTCTTAGGGAAGTTTCCTGAAAATTCCCTTAAAATGCAAAGAAGGTGTTCTCACTAATTTAAAGAACATTTTTTTTTTTTTTTTTTTTTTGCCACACTGCAGGACTTAACAGAATCTTATTTCCTCAATCAGGGATTTCAACCCGGGCCCCAGCAATGAAGGGCTCCCTTGGTAGCTCAGTGGTAAAGAATCCACTTGCCAATGCAGGAGACATAACAGACGTGTGTTTGATCCCTGGGTTGGGAAGATCCCCTGGAGGAGGGCATGGCAATCCACTCCAGTATTCTTGCCTGGAGAATCCCATGGACAGAGGAGCCTGGTGGGCTACAGTCCATGGGTCTCAAAGAGTCAGACACGACTGAAGTGACTTAGCATGCACACACCCAGCAATGAAAGTGCCAAGTCCAAGTTATTGGACCATCAGGGATTTCCCAGGAACTGTTCTTTACTGAAAAATAGGTAGTATGCATTGTTGAGTGCTTTCAAAATGTATTATTGCATCTGCTGCTGCTGCTGCTGCTAAGTCACCTCAGTCGTGTCCGACTCTGTGCGACCCCATAGACGGCAGCCCACCAGGCTCCCCCGTCCCTGGGATTTTCCAGGCAAGAACACCAGAGTGGGTTGCCATTTCCCTCTCCAATGCACGAAAGTGAAAAGTGAAAGTGAGGTCGCTCAGTTGTGTCCGATTTAAAAGCAAATAATAGGGACTTCCCTGGTAGTCCAGTGGTTAAGACTTTGCCTTCCAATACAGGGGGCATGGGTTTGATCCTTGGTTGGGGAGCAGAGATCCCACAAGCCTCATAGCCAAAAAACAAAAACAGAAAACAGAAACAATATTGTATCAAATTCAATAAAACTTTAAAAATGGTCCACATAAAAAAATCTTTAAAAGCAAAGAAAAATATATTTATAAATGAAGTAGTCACCTACATTTAAAATATATCAGTACTTGTACCTCTACCAATATCTATATCAAAATTAATAGTAATATAAATCAACTTAGGTCTCCACCAGGGTATTGAAAAGTAGTTTTTCAATTTGGAGATTTCTCTTTTCCTTCCAACCTACTGCATTCCACTGTCTTCTTTACCCCAACACACACGCGTGTGCACACACACACACACACACACACATCCGAGCACTGTTCAGAAGAAAACATGAAAACTGCTGGATGTAAAGTAAATTAAAATTTAATTGCTAGCATTGAAGCACCAGAACTAGGGTATACTTCATTATTCCTTTCCCCCCTAAATCAGACAAACTTTATTGAAAAAAGAATTCATCCCAAGGTAACACATTTTCTGAAATCAAATCACATTCCCCATCCTTGGGTTTTTGTGTGATTTCATATAAATTTTAAAGATGTAAATGTTTCATTATGCATTCATAGGATACTATTTTCAAACACTAAAATCTTAACTATGATTTCATTCTAAAAGCATTTTGGTCTTCATATCTGTTGGCTTTTGCTTGTAAAAACCAATGCCTCAGTGACGTGTTTATTTCCTGCTCATGTGTCATTCCGTCGACTGGAGCCCAGATAATTTAGAATAGACTCAGCTGAGCTTGGATTTAGGCCATGAGCTGGGCCCAAGTGGGCCCCACATGTTTGTCATTATCCCAGTATCAGCAGCTTCCTGCGTTGCGGCAGGAAGGCAAGGATAGTTTGGAGGTTCTACCTGTTCATGTTCTCTAAAACTGCATCAGCCAAAGCAAGTATTATGGTCAACACCCAACTCAAGGGGAAGGAAAAATATTTCTCATACACCATGAGGTCAAAACGAATGGCATAGCCAAGCCACCATCAGTATGGCAGAGTCATTTTCTAAAGGCAAGGGAGGGAATGAGTATTTGCTGAACCATTAATGCTCTAGTCTCTCTCAGCCCTACTCATGCACTTTACTTTCAGCTGGGAATACAGTGGTGAACAAAGCTAACTGTGCCATCACTGGGCTTCCGTTTTAGAGGGCAGAAAAGATGGTCAATAAATACCTACAAAATGACACAGTACTCACTCTCACAGAAATGGAGAATCCTCACTTCATAAGTGGTCAGGACGATTTTCTTAGGATAAGACCAAAATGAGTTGAGGGGATTAGCCATCTGTCAAAAGAGTTTCCAGCCTGAAGAAATAGCCAGGAAACAGTGCTGGAGAGGTAACCAGCTTGCATCTTTAAGGAACAGCAGGGCAGCCAAATATGTCCAGAGTAGACTGAGTTCGCATGGGATCCTACAGGATGCAAGAGAGAGCTTCAGTCTGATTCTAGGTGAGGTGGGAAAACAATGGAGTGTTGAGAAGAGGGGAATTACGAGTGGAAGAAGAGCGGGACTTTGGGATCTAGATGAGAAGCTCCAGCTCAGTTTAGCTGGCTCTTTGGAGTATAGAGGCACTATGCTAACACAAGTTGTTTTTATACATTCACTCAGTAATCTCTAGGACCCAAGCAAAACATTATTTTGCTGCAAAATAGTTCTCACTGACTGCTGGATTTCCATCTTCACAACACAATCAGATTCGTTCTGTTTGTAGGTTTTCTACAATCTACAATCTGAGAAATGGATCCAGATGCTAAACAGGCTTCATTTTTAGGAATCTCAGGGAATCTTCAGCATTAGCTGACCTTGCAGGCTGCTCATTTCTTGTTGTCTGATCTTTGCAGAAGTTACAAGATCAGCTAAATATCCCTCCTAGGGGAAAGGGCAGCATGGTAGAACAAACTTCAGGACAAAAATGAGCTTCCCAAGGCCCGATAATTTAAAAACTGTGGAGTGGGGACATTGCTTAACAGCTAAACCCATGATTCTGGTTCCAAGCCTGTTACACCACACCTTTGCTTTATGTCTTTATCGTTTGAAAAGGAATTTTAATTATCTTTTACCAAATTTGTCTTCCATAGCCAGAGGATTTCATGGATAGGAAACAATAAATTCCTAGGAACACAGAGACCTAACAGATGGTAGTAAATAGGTTGGAAATATTTCAAAACCTCCCTTGATTTCCATTCCCCAAACGCCTCTCCTTCTCAGTTTGTTTTTTAAATAATAGCAGTTTCCTTCATATTCTTCAGTGGTCCTATTTTGGTTACAATTTGTACTCCCTTATACTCTAAGACTAACCAAATTATCCTCTAAACATGGCAGCTCCCCCAAAAAGAAAACTTTCAGCATTTCAAAACATTCCCATTCATCTAATTGGTAGAATATTCAATAAGAAGTAAGTTAGAAAGAGAAAGACAAATATTATATATTAACGTATCTATGTAGAATTGAGAAACATAGTACAGATTAACCTATTTGCAGGGCAGGATTAGAGATACGGATGTAGAGAGTGGACATGTGGACACAGGGGCGGGGAGAAGGGGAGGGTGGGATGAATTGAGAGAGTAACATCGACATATATACACTGCCATGTGTGAAATAAACAGCTAGAGGGAAGCTGCCATGAGGCACAGGGAGCTCTGAGATGACCTAGATGGGTGGGATCAGGGGGAGGGAAGGGAGGCTCAAGAGGGAGGTGATATATAACTAGTTCACACTGCAGAGCAAATAATAACACAACGTCATAAAGCAATTATACACCAATAAAAAAGTCAGAATAAAAAAGAATACTCCACTGAAGGCAAAGAAAATTGACATTCTTTTCTAATGCATATTTTTCATTAGAAGAGGAAATGCCTGCCTCAATTTTGTGATTGAAAAAGAGAGAAAGCCCATCTCATTCAAAGAGAGGAGATTCTGTTTTTGTCTAGAAATATGAAACAAATTTATAGCTTATCACTGAGATAAGTGAAAAGAAAATATTAAAATATCCTGTACCATTACAGGGATTCTCACAGGATAATGCCATCATGTAGGAGAAATAGTTTTGGTTCATTAATCTTAATTCTGCCATTGTGGCACTTCAGTGCTCTCTCTCATAATAAAGACACTATACACATATACTACATATGTGCCTTGACTTTCCTCTTGAGCCTAACAACAATCCTATATTGCTGGATGGACCCATATTTTGTTCCCATTTTACAGATGAGGTAACTGAGGCAGGACTGAGGTGGTTTGTCCATAGTCACACATCTGTAGTCGACAGAACAGAAGCCCAGGAATCTAATAAACTTTCTCTTTATTTTCTTGATAATGACATTTGTTTCCTTTTGGGTTGCTGTTAATGCATATTTGTGGTAAAAATGTTTCAGCAATATAGAAAAGTACATGGAAGAAATTAAAAGCTTTACATAGTTCCACCACCCAGGGGGAAGCATTAATATTTTGCCTGTTTAAGCATCTATCTATCTTATTACAAGCCTGGAAATCACTCTTTACTGGTTGGTAACTTGTCTTTTTATGTCAGGGCTACTTAGCAATCCATCAATTGCACCACAATTAATTTATCCAATCCTTTTTAGTGGGTTGTCTCTGATTTTTTTTCCCCACTGTGAGGAATATCCTTGCTGTAAATTAGGTCAAGGATGCCCAGGGAGTATAGATCCCTGAATATTTTCATAAGACACATTCTTAGAAATGACTTTGTTAGGTGGCAGGGTACACTACCCATTTTAAGACTCTAAAAGTCCGTATTGGCCAAATGACCCACTGCAAATGCTGCTTCTGTGCCCACCGTGACTGTCAGGGTCTGAGATCCATTTCCTGGAACCTGTGGCAACCCAGAAGCTCTTTCTCTTAGGCTTGGCAATAACGTTTTCCTCTTTTAAATGGAAGACGTAATGAGATGGTAGACTTGGGGCTCTGAGAATAATACTGCTCACAACGGTGGTCAAGGCTAAAATAAATCAGTCGCTCTGGTGGCTGGAGGGGCTCAGGCAGGGAGTGATGGATGAGGTGTTCTGAGAGTCACGTGCACACCTGTTATCTGGCTGCACACAGCAAGGAGCCCAAGCTACTTCTGAGCTACATTGTTCATCGTGAGCACTATCTTTAAAAAAAAATGGGTTCCAAGATTCCTGTCTGGTTCATTGGTCTTAGAAGACTGGGGAAATGGTCACTTTGCTGGTTTTCACTGGAGGGAGAGAGTGGAGTTGCACGAAGGGAGAGGATGGTGGCCGTTGTCCCTTCTCCCCTGAATGGAGGCTGACTGGGACATTTCACACCGGCTAGGAAGGGAGCCCCACAGAGAAAGCCTGTCCCTGTCTTAGGAGATGCCAACCTAACATGGAACCCTGTAGACGTCAACCCAGCCAAGGCTGAGTTCCACCCCTGAGAGTGAGCTGACAAGATATTGTCTGAGCAGTTCTCTCATATAACATTCAACATTGCTAAGTAAGTAAGTAAAGTCACTCAGTCGTGTCCGACTCTTTGTGACCCCATGGACTGCAGCCCACCAGGCTCCTCAGTCCATGGGATTCTCCAGGCAAGAATACTGGAGTGGGTTGCCATTTCCTTCTCCAGGGGATCTTCCTGACCCAGGGATCGAACCTGGGTCTCCCACATTGGAGGCAGACGCTTTAACCTCTGAGCCACCAGGGAAGTCCAACATTGCTAGACTGGGATAATCAATATCGTGATAATAACAAATGTCATTTGACCCAGGATTGTTCTCCGTAAGAACCCCACCTCACTTAATCCTTATGACACTGTGACTTGAGGTTCACCACTCACAGTACTTGACACCTAGGTTAACCCTCCTTTATACCCCCAGACACGACTGTGTCCGTTTAATGATGAAGGAGACATACATTCATACATACATACATTCAGTATGTAATGAATGACAGTTGAGATCATGAGCCTTAGAGTTGAAAAGATCAGAATATAAGTTCTAGCTCTGTCCCCCTCAAGCTATCTGACTTTGGGTACGTTCTGTGCCTTCATTTCCTGTCTAGCCAATGGAGATCATAATGTCTGCTTAGAGGTTTGTTATGAGAATTAAACTTTGTAAAGTAAACATAATATAATGTAAAGCGCTCCATCAGTGGGAGCTTTCATTATAATTTAATGAAGCAATTGGGTAGAGAACGCTCCTGTGACATTTTCAAAGTCATATAATCAGAGAATGGCAAGAATTTGACTTGAAACCACTCCTTCAATCCTGGAACAATACATGTTCCCCGCCCCTCGCCCCTGCCTCCACCCAGTACAGCCTCTAGCCAAGTTTAGATGTCCTTATTAAATAGAATGAATTATTCCTTAAGAAAGCTTGATTGTTCTTCCAAGCCTAGATCAAGTCACTGTTCTGAAGCCATATGTTCTGGTGGTGCATGAACTGCATGTTTTCGTTCTCCACTGAAGGCCTTGGGGATTCCTGCTAAGTCATATATTTTATCTCAGGAAGGAAGTTCATCATGGTCCAGCTGCCCAAAGCTGCACTTGTCTCTTTGGCAAGTCTCTAACCCTTTTGACCCAGGAAATAAAAGGCAGTGTGCGCTATTGAAAGAAGTGGCTTATTTTGGTCTTTGTCGCTTCTCAGCATCTGAAACGTGCATTGCTTTTCTTGCCTGGTTTCCAGGGCTGTGAGCAGAAGGCTGAGGTTTCTCCATCATACTTTCCCAACCCTGTCACCATGGGTCCCTATGAAGACTGGGCAGCTCTTGCCTGAGCATCTACACGCTCAGTTGTGGGTTTTCTTTGTCCCACCTTCACCACAGTGTAT
Organism: Aepyceros melampus; assembly: GCA_006408695.1. Taxonomy (NCBI): domain Eukaryota; kingdom Metazoa; phylum Chordata; class Mammalia; order Artiodactyla; family Bovidae; genus Aepyceros; species Aepyceros melampus. The sequence continues at coordinate 143,151 of SJXQ01003728.1, read as the reverse complement.
TCTGACTATGCCAGACTTTCCCATCCGATCAGTTCTGTTCAGTTCAGTTGCTCAGTCATGCCCGACTCTTTGTGACCCCATGGACTGCAATACAGCAGGCCTCCCTGTCCATCACTAACTCTCGGAGCTTGCTCAAACTCATGTCCATCGAGCCAGTGATGTCATCCAACCATCTCCTCCTCTGTCATCCCCATCTCCTCCTGCCCTCTATCTTTCCCAGCATCAGGGTCTCTTCTAAGGAGTCAGTTCTTGCATCAGGTGGCCAAAGTATTGGAGTTTCGGCTTCAGCATCAGTCCTTCCAATGAATATTCAGGACTGATTTCCTTTAGGATGGACTAGTTGAATCTCCTGGCTGTCAAAGTGACTCTCAAGAGTTTTCTCCAACACCACAGTTCAAAAGCATCAATTCTTCAGTGCTCAGCTTTCTTTATAGTCCAGCTCTCCCATCCATACATCCCATCTGATAATCCCAAGTTTTCTACAAAGATTCCTGGTCCCCACTCTGTGTCACCCAAAACGGAAGAGGGTCATGCAGCCAGGTGGCTTTGGGAGTCAAAACCACCAGGAGTCAAGTGTCAGCATTGCCCGTGCATGGGTCAGTTGAGACTAAATCTTGGCTAATTAGTGCCAGAGGAGACCAGAGACTCACACTTTTCATTCTGTGGGAGGACAGGGAAGTAAATGAGGAGGTAGGGCAGCTTCCCTGAGTTCACACGTGTTCATGATGAAACGGGACAAGAATTTGTGTCTCCTCTCTGAATCAGATACTTATTAAATATTTTAAAAATCCATGTGGATCACAACAAACTATGGAAAATTCTTAGAGGTGGGAATACCAGACCACCTTATCTCCCTCCCGAAAAACGTGTATGTAGATCAAGAAGCAACAGTTAGAACTGGACATGGAAGATGGACTGGTTCAAAATTGGGAAAGGAATATGTCAAGGCTGTATATTGTCACCCTGCTGATTTAACTTATATGCAGAGTGCTGTGCTGTGCTTAGTCACTCAGTCATGTCAGACGCTTTTCAACCCCTTGGACTGTAGCCCACCAGGTTCCTCTGTCCATGGGGATTCTCCAGGCAAGAATACTAGAGTGGGTTGCCATGCCCTCCTCCAGGGGATCTTCCCAACCCTGGGATCAAACTCAGATCCCCCACAATGCAGGCAGATTCTTTAGCATATGAGTCACCAGGGAAGCCCAAGATTATTGGAGTGGGTACACTATCCCTTCTCCAGGGGGATCTTCCCAACCCAGGAATCTAATTGGGGTCTCCTGCATTGCAGGCAGATTCTTTACCAGCTGAGCTACCCGGGAAGCCCTGTATGCAGAGTACGTGATGTAAAATGCCAGGCTGGACGAAGCTCAAGCTGGAATCAAGATGGCTCAAAAAGCTGGCCTAAAACCCAACATTCAAAAAAGTAAGATCATGTCACCCAGTCCTATCACTTCATGGCAAATAGATGGGGAAAAATGCAAACAGTGACAGACTTGCTCCAAAATCACTGCGGATGGAGACTGAAGCTATGAAATTAAAAGACACTTGCTCCTTGGAAGAAAAGCTATGACAGACCTATACAGTGTATTAAAAATCAGAGACAACACTTGGCCAATAAAAGTCCATATAGGCAAAGCTATGGTTTTCCAGTAGTCATGTATGGATGTGAGAGGTGGACCATAAAGGAGGCTGAGCACCGAAGAATTGATGCTTTCAAACTTTGGTGCTGGAGGGTCACTTGGACTGCAAGGAGATCCTACCAGTCAACCCTAAAGGAAATCAACTCTGGATATTCATTGGAAGGACTGATGCTGAAGCTCAATTACTTTGGCCACCTGATGTGAAGAGTTGACTCATTGGAAAAGATTCTAATGCTGGGAAAGATTGAAGGCAGGAGAAGAAGGCAACGACAGAGAATGAGATGGTTGGATGGCATCACCGACTCGATGGACGTGAGTTTGAGCAAGCTCCGAGAGTTGGTGATGGACAGGGAGGCCTGGCGTGCTGCAGTCTATGGGGTTGAAAAGTCAGAAATGACTGAGCGAGTAAACAAGAAGACGTGCCCTGGGGTATCACCATGCTTGGAACGATTTCCCTCGTAGGCCCTTCTTCATCCATTTAAAACAAGAGGCTGTAATGGAAGCGCAGACATAGAGAAGAGACTTGTGAACCTAGTCAGGGAAGGAAAGAGTGAGAAGATGTGAGCGAGTAGCACTGAAACATATGCGTCAGCATGTGCAAAATTAGACAGCTGATGGAAATTTGCTGTATGATGCTGGGAGTTCAAATGTGATGCTCTGTGAAAACCTAGAGAGATGGGAAGGGGTGGGAGGTGGGAGGGAGATTTAAGAGGGAGGGGACATGCCCATACCTGTAGCTGACTCCTGTTGATACATATCAGAAACCAACACAGTATTGTAAAGCAATTATCCTCCAATTAAAAACAAATACTTTAAAAACATGAGAGGCTGTGAGGTTAGACCTGCTGGAAGGGACTTACATCCAGCCCCACCTTCTTTGGGGGAAACGTTCAAACTTCACAGAGCAAGCGTGTTTCAGGCGTGTCCATGGCCGGGAGGCCATCTGTTGGCTCTGCCACCTGTGTCAACTGCAGACCCTCCCAGGCAGCTTCCACAAGCCTCCCAGAATCTTCTCAACACTCTGCTCTGCTGCTGCTGCTGCTAAGTCGCGTCAGCCGTGCCCGACTCTGTGTGACCCCATAGGTGGCAGCCCACCAGGCTCCCCTGTCCCTGGGATTCTCCAGGCAAGAACACTGGAGTGGGTTGCCATGCCCTTCTCCAATGCATGAAATTGAAACGTGAAAGTGAAGTCGCTCAGTCGTGTCCGACTCTTCACGACCCCATGGACTGCAGCCCACCAGGCTCCTCCGTCCATGGGATTTTCCAGGCAAGAACACTGGAGTGGGGTGCCTTCTCCAACACTCACTCTACTTGCAGGTAAAGGATTTTCATTTGACATCAGATTTCAGAAAGGATGGGAACCCTAGAGGCTTTGCCGTGCATCCCATGTGTTTCTGTTTTTTCAACTTTTTATTTTACACTGGAGTATAGCCTATTAACAGTGTGGTGACAGTTTCAGGTGAACAGCGAAGGGACTCAATCATCCATACACGTGTATCCATTCTCCCCCAGACTCCCCTCCCATCCAGACTGCAACATAACATTGAGCAGAGTCTCATGTGCTGGGCAAGTAAGTCCTTGTTGGTTATCCACTTCACACAGAGCAGTGTGTACATGTCCATCCCAAACTCCCTACCATCCCTTTCCCCCATCTTCCTCCCCACACCCACAGCCATAAATTCGTTCTCTAAGTCTGTGAGTCTGTTTTCCAGGTAAGTTCATTTGTAGTATTTGTTTTTAGATTCCACATATAAGGGCATCCCATGCATCTCTGATAGATGGATTTACACTTAACTGCCCAGAAGAGGATTCGGAGAAGGCAATGGCACCTCACTCCAGTACTCTTACCTGGAAAATCCCATGGACGGAGGAGCCTGGTAGGCTGCAGTCCATGGGGTCGCTAAGAGTCGGACAAGACTGAGCAACTTCACTTTCACTTTTCACTTTCGTGCATTGGAGAAGGAAATGGCAACCCACTCCAGTGTTCTTGCCTGGAGGATCCCAGGGACGGGGGAGCCTGGTGGGCTGCCATGCATGAGGTCGCACAGGTCGGACACGACTGAAGTGACTTAGCAGCAGCAGCAGCTCAGAAGAGGATTATGTGAGTCCCAGGGAAGCCCAAGCGAGCTTATGAGCCAGTCCCCACGTCCAGGCTTTCCAGCTCAACACAAAGGCGAAGCAAGGCCCCAGAGGATCATCTGGGGCGTCAGCAGGCTTGCACGTCTCCAGCTCACCTCACTCTCTGCAGCCCCTCAGGGCGGGAAGTGCACGTGGCCCACGGCAGCCTTGCATCTGCTCGTTCGCGTGGCCCCTTGGGGCTCCGTGAATCCAGGAGGGCCCGGAGGAATCCGGGCCCCCCTGCCTGTTCTCTGCCTCACCCCCCCTCCGCCGGTGCTCTACAGCTGTGTTTCTGTGCAAACAAGGGCACCAGAAAAGGAGAAAAACACTGTTTACGAGGCTGCCTAGATTGGTGAGTCACATCATTTCAATAGCCCTGAGATATACACAGCTGACTACTTATGCAAATTCCAGACTTCGTGTTTGAACAAAAGGTTACCGGGTAACATAACCTGGAGCTTTTATTACTAATGAGGCACTTATTTCCATTTGAATACAGAAGTGTGTATTCTTTTCCCCTCTTTATGGCTTCTCATAATGCTGTCTAATAATATAAAAATAACATTCAGGGTTGTTCACGCCACGTGGCTCAGACATCAGAGGCAGACTTCTGTCCTCCCTACCCTAGGAAAGCTTGACATTGGGCCCACTCCGCCCCCCATCCCCGCTGAGCACAGTTTAAGATGCTCAGCCCAGGTGCCTCTTTGGAACCATGAGAAATTCCATTACCTGTTCACTTCTGAGTGCTTGCCACGCTTTAGATGTGTTTTCAAAATTAATAGTAACAGTAATAATACTAGTACTAATAATAATAGAACATGATTTAAAAATCACCATGCTTTGTTCTTTTTTTTAATCATCAGTGAGGTAAACCAATTTGGCGCAGGTTAATAATGGCAGCTTTTCTACTTGACAGGTGATTTGTATTTTGGTGTGATATAGCAAGTTAAAATGATGAAAGGGGAAGATTTTTAATCATGATATATATTCCCAAATGTGGGCCATACTGCCACAGTAAACTTAATTTTAATGAATAAAATAAATAATGGAGACAACTGAATTGGTAAATAAAAGTGAGAAATGACTTGAAGAAACCATAAGAATCAATTAAAACTTCAGATATTTTACCAGTATATATTCATTTACGTGTGCCCCTGTGCACACACATGCACACACACACACACACACACACTTATTTTGTTCGAATTAGCCACTGCCAAAGGCTTTGGTGAGCACAGAATTTGAAACAGAAAATTTAGCGCTACACTTGGCATCCAACCCTTGGATTAGAATTTAGTGGATTGCCTTTCTATCTTAGGTAGTCTCTCCTTTGAAGTGCAAGACTTTGGGCATTCAAGGGGCAAGCCTTTAGGCTGGGAGAAATGGGAAGGTTTTGGTCAAAGGATACAGTATTTCACTGTCACAGGATGAGTAGATTCTAGAGATCTAATATACAGCATGGTGTCTGCTTGAACTCTGCGAAGAGGGTGGATCTTGAAATTGGCCACTACGCACACAGAGAACATTAACACTGTGACGTAATGGGCATCTCTATGGGCTTGCTAGGAGAAGGCAGTGGCACCCCACTCCAGTACTCTTGCCTGGAGAATCCCATGGACGGAGGAGCCTGGTAGGCTGCAGTCCATGGGGTCACTGAGAGTCTGGCTCGACTGAACGACTTCACTTTCACTTTTTACTTTCATGCACTGGAGAAGGAAATGGCACCCCACTCCAATGTTCTTGCCTGGAGAATCTCAGGGACAGAGGAGCCTGGTGGGCTGCCGTCTATGGGGTTGCACAGTCGGACACAATTGAAGCAACTTAGCAGCAGAAGCAGCAGCCGCAGCAGCAGCACAAGCTTGCTTGTAATGCTCACTTCACAATGTACACCTATGTCAAATTATCACACTGTAGCCCTTAAACATAAACAATTTTTATCTGTCTATTTTACGCCAATAAAGCTGGAAAAAAATCTTTAAAAAACGAAGGGCTTCCCTGGTGTCTCAGTGGTAAAGAATCAGCTGTCAACGCAGGGGAAACAGGTTTGATCCCTGATTTGGGAATATCCCACATGCTGCAGGGCCACTAAGCCCATGCACCACAACTAGTGAGCCTGTGAACTGCAATAGGAGAAGCCACTGTAAACCAAAGCCTGTGCACCACAGCTAGAGAATCGCCACCCTTCCACCACAACTAGAGGAAGCCCACACAGCAACTAAGACCCAGCGTCGCCAAAGTTAAAAAAAGAAAAAAAAAAGGATCAAGCTTTGAGATACAATACTTCTGGGGCAGTCAGGTTTCTAAGGGTATTTATAGTCTAATGAATGAGGGACTGGCTGACCCCTAGGGGACTGAAGGCAACCACTGGTCAGGGGAGTAGAGGAGGGATGTGGATTGGCCCAGGGTAGGTTTGGACATAGTGAAAAATAGCAGATGGACTGAAGAATCTTTAGAGGGTTTTGCCCAGGGTCTCCTCCTGCATCTGCCACCTTAATAATCCCAGTAACCTGGACTTCTTCTCTCTAACTCCCACAGTTCTGTGCAAGGCAGTGACTCAGAGTTTATGCACATTTCAATACTTCCCAGATGGCTCAGCCGGTAAAAAATCTGCCTGCAGGAGATGAAAGAGATATGGGTTCAATCTCTGGGTCAGGAAGATTCCCAGGAGGAGGGCATGGCAACCCACCCCAGTATTCTTGCCTGAAGAATTCCATAGACAGAGGAGCCTGGTGGGCTACGGTCCACAGGGTTGCAAAGAGTCAGACACGACTGAGTGACTAAGCACACAGGCATGGGCCCAATCCTAGGCGCCAAACATCCAAGATCATTCACTAAAGTGATGAGAAAAAGAAGATACGTTCTCGCCTCTGTTCGTTGACTGACAGGTGGATGCTGTGGTGATAAATTGCATGTGCAACTTGGCTGGCCAACAGGGGCCCAGATATCCAGTCAATCGTTATCCTGAGAGTGTCTGGGAAAGAGTTTCTGGACGACATAGCATCTGAGAAATGACATGAACACCAGTAGACAAAGTGAAGCAGGTTGCACTCCCCAGTGCGGGTGGGCCTCATGCAACCAGATGAAGACCTGGCCTGGAGAAAGGGCTGGCAGGAAAGAATTCTCTCTCTGCCTGAGAGTCTTTTCACTGGAGCGTCAGCATTTACCTGGGTTCAGACTCAAACTGAAACTCCGGCCCTTCTTGAGTCTCCTGCTTGTTAGTCTCTTGACGAGCTGTGCCGTCAGGCCTCAGTTTGCTGACTGAGAGCTGGGGGCTTGTCACTGTCCATATTTGGGCTTCCCTGGTGGCTCAGATGGTAAAGAATCTGCTGGCAAAGCCGGAGACCTGGATCGATCCCTGGGTGGGTAAAATTCCCTGGAGACAGGAATGACTACCCACTCCAGTATTCTTGCCTGGAAAATTCCACGGACAGAGGAGCCTGGTGGGCTACAGTCTATGGGGTGGCAAAGAGTCAGACACGACCGAGCGACTACCACTACCACTACTATTCCTTATAATAAATCATACATGTGTGTATATATATGATTTATTATAAGGAATATACACCAGGATATCTCTCTCCTACTGCTTCTGGTTCTCTGGAGATCCCTGATGAACACAGCTGTTCAAAACACAAAAAGGAAGACTGTGTGATCCTTTTCATTCAAAAATTAGAAACTCAACTGTGTTACAGAAAACTCTCCTTCTCCCCAGCCTTCAGGATTAGACAGTCAGCTCTGTGAAAAGAAAGAAACAGAACTATAGAAACTCGACACACCGGGAAGAGATGCAGAGAATGAGATTACATCTTCCCTCTCGGAAGACCCTCTGCAGAGAGGTCCTTTCTTCCTCACCTTCCTCATGGTGACACTTTAGTGTTACTGAGTGTGCAGAGAGGTGAGAGTCACAGCAGATGCCCATATCTGCTGAGTAGAGATGCTTTGTGAACAGCCCGGCGGGTGGTGGCTGACAGCTGACCCTGGGGTTGGCAGAAGTGTCGCGTCCACAGGGCAGCCTGGTCTCGGTCAGGGCCTCTTGGGGTTAGGATTCCCTCCTTCCATTGATTCCATACGCCTGGAGAGGCAATTTCCAAAAAGCTGCTGACAGAGACATCAATTAGTTTTTGTGCAATGATTTGATTTTCAGTAGAAAGAAGGGGGACAGAGGGAAGAAGGAAGAGAGGAAGAAAGGAAGACCAGAGCAAGGGAGGGAGGGAAAGAAGACTGTGTTTATAAATATAAAAGCACAAACACCTAACCATCTTTCACATACACATAAAACACACTTCTCAAAGCTTAATTAAAACAAGAAACCCTGACCTGTTATCTGCAGTCTCACATCACGTACATTTATTGACTCAAGTGCAGGAACACAAATTACTGAGGAAGCACTTGTTAACTCATTTCTTAATTACCCATTTACTCTGATTTTAAAAATTCAGCAGAATAACACCTGTTTGGGAGACAGCGCCCACGATGCTGCATTTGGGAGAGGTGAATGGACAAGGGTTCTTCATCCCTGCCCAGTCCATCGCAAGGCAGGATGAGGATTTCAGCGTTATTTTTCATTTGTTTTCATTCTTCAGCCACCCCATCCTGGACCTTCAGCCTAAGGGAGACACCACTGCTTTGGCGATATGAGCCTGTTCAGCAGCGGCTGTGTCTGCCGCTGTCACAGGACGCTTCGTGGCCACCGGCCTTGAGGCCCCAGCTGTGACGAAGTGCCCTGTCTCCAGGGATCTTAAGCCATCTGTGTTTCCCGCGACTTTCCGAACACCTGGTTGGGCTCCAGAAGGAAAGGAAAATGGAGCGTTAGAGCTGAAAATGACCTTCTACGACATTCTCTCTAAATCCTTTATTTTTGAGATGGAAAGACTGAGTTTCAAAGAGGCCATACAATTTTCCCAGACTGGCACAGCTGGTGGGTGGCAATGTCAGGCCCAGAAACCCAGGCTGCCTGCTCAGCCCTAGGCTTTCCGGACAACACCAGACGTATGTATGCCCGGGGTTCATCCAGCGAGACAGACCAGGTCTGGGAGGGGTGCTAAATGCGCGAAGGATCCGTGTGAGGTTGGGGGCTTTAAAAACTCTGGGTAAGAGACTTAAAAGGACTGTTAGAGGCCTCTTTACAAGCAATTGCAATGGGTTTCAGTTTTCAGGGTGAGAATGCAGTGCGGGGGGATGGGGGACGCGCACGCCGCAAGAACTCGGCTGCAGGGACCTGGGCCCCAGTGTCCCACGTGCAGAATCTAGAGCCCAAGGCAGGGGCCGGCCACTCCTGGACACCCTCCTGCCCCTGCCCCTGTGTTCAGCTCACTGCAACTTTTCCAAGAAGTGAAACAGGCTTAAAAGAAATGAGTGTGTGAGTTGAAGGGAGATTTTATCACTGCCTCTCCATTCCTCTTTTATGGGGCTTGCACAGAGATTTGCGCTGGCAAGGAAACCAAGCTGGTCCCTCCCCCCATTCCAAGAGCGGGCAGAGAAAGCAGCGCCAGTCGAGGCAGGGCAAACAGGGCCAATTAGGGGGCTGCTGGGAATTCAGAGACTGTCAGTAATCTGTTTGCCCTGCTCCTCTGAGCCCCAGGGAATTGGGTCAACACTTCTCTCTCTGTTAATATACCTTTGATTCATTGAGACAAGTCCACAAACTGAGCACTACACACGTTTAACTAAGCCCCCTCTCCTTCCTGCACACCACAAACACTCATTTGCATGTGAGTGTGTGCACACACACACACACACATCCCGTGTCTGAAGTCATGGGAGAAGTGAGGGGCAAGCTGCTTCATTCTGGACCAGTGAATCTGGAACGCATATTAGCAGCTACCCAAAGCATCATTTTCCCCATCCTGCTTTCCCCGGCAAATCTGCACTAATTCGGGGGTAACTCTGATCATCAGTTTGGTGTCATTGGGGAGCTGAAGCCCTGAGTTTTTCTTTCTGTGTTGTTCTGTTTGTTTGGATCTTTTTGTCCTGTTTTTAAATCAGAGAAGCTGCACAATAATGTGGGGGCTTGGGATGAAGTCACCCACCATGGATGGTGTGTAGCCTGAGTCAAGAGCTAGCCCACCGCTCAGATCCTCCACCTCTGAGATGTCTCTGAGCTCGGAAGCAGCCTCCAGCCTACACAGATGAGATAAAGAGCCAAAACTCAGTCTCTGTCTTCCTGTCTGTCTCTGTCTGCCTGTTTCCCTGTCTCTACCAGGCTCTTTCTGCTGCTCTTTTCCCCCTGTTAGAGTTGGAGATTGGAGTCCAGGACCCAGGGACCGTTGCTCTGGGTCACACATCTCAAAAACAGCCAGCCAGACAGTGGACTAGTTAGCAGCTATTGTCTGTCACATAGCCCAGCCATGTTGCTAACTCAGATCCTGATTCTGCAGGATCCCTGCGGGAGGGTCGGTGATGGAAGCCAGGAAAAGTTGTCTATGAGAAGGACAAGAACAGCCTTTCCCACATTCAGGAGGAGAACACACAGACTTTCATGGACAAGCTTCACATAGCCATTATCAAGGAATTCCATTTCTGTACATTTTATAGCCATATTGACCATTGTAAATACACATCACCTGTCTGTGACCTGCCCGGTTAACCCTGCCCAAACATGAGAGAAATCTCCAGCAAGAAGAAAATGCTATCCTAAAATCATTTAGCTTCCCTGAAATTAAAATTATGTAACTAATGTAATCTCTGAGCACCGAAGAATTGATGCTTTTGAACGGTGGTATTGGAGAAGACTCTCGAGAGTCCCTTGGACTGCAAGGAGATCCAACCAGTTCATCCTAAAGGAGATCAGTCCTGGGTGTTCAGTGGAAGGACTGATGCTGAGGCTGAAACTCCAATACTTTGGCCACCTCATGCGAAGAGTTGACTCACTGGAAAAGACCGTGATGCTGGAGGGATTGAGGGCAGGAGGAGAACGGGACGACAGAGGATGAGATGGCTACATGGCATCACCAACTTGATGGATATGAGTTTGGGTAAACTCTGGGAGTTGGTGATGGACAGGGAGGCCTGGCGTGCTGTGATTCGCATGGGGTCGCAAAGAGTCAGACACAACTGAGCGACTGAGCTGAACTGAACTGAATGTATCTCAGGATGTAAGCAGGTTAGATGAAGTGTATTTACAGCCACATTGTTAAAAGTGGCCAGGAATTGAAGAAAACTGAAAGTGCATCAATAAGGGAGCTTTACTTTAGTCCAGAGCTCTTTTTATTCCCATCACACAGAAGCAAATTTCTCATGACCTCATCTAACCCAGATTACTCCTCCAAACCCCATTGCATCGAGGTTTGGGCTTCAATATGAAGTTTGGCAGGATACAATTCCATCCAAAGCAGAAACCAAAGCAAGAGGAAGCAAAAGGAACTATGCTGCTAAGTCGTGGCCGACTCTGTGCGACCCCATAGACAGCAGCCCACCAGGCTCCCCCGTCCCTGGGATTCTCCAGGCAAGAACACTGGAGTGGGTTGCCATTTCCTTATCCAATGCAGGAAAGTGAAAAGTGAAAGGGAAGTCACTCAGTCGTGTCCGACTCTTAGCTACCCCATGGACTGCAGCCTACCAGGCTCCTCTATCCATGGGATTTTTCCAGGCAAGAGTATTGGAGTGGGGTGCCACTGCCTTCTCCAAAAGGAACTATGGCAAGACCCAATTCCAACAAATGGGTTGCAGAGCATTGGTTTGAATTAATTCTGGGGTCAAAATGTTGATGTTCCTGCAGAAGCTTCCTATACACTCCTGTTGCATAGGCAAGGCTGTGTTGTTCGAGGGCACAGGGTTGGCTGGTGTGCAGCCTCATAGCTGATTTAGGATCCTCCACACAGACCTGTTCACGTGCTCACGTAGGAGCAGGAGCCTCGGAGCACTGACCAGCTCCTCCCTGAGTTCTCTTTGTGGTTTTCTTCCTGCACCTTGAGACGGCTGAACTTAGCGTCATCATGGTGGAATGCATACTGGCCGCTCCTTCTTAGGATTGACCAAAAATAAAAAGAGATTATTCAGTTTCAAAGTTAAATGTCTGATCTGGTTAGAAGAATTGGGAAAAAATCGAGAGAGAGAGAGAGAAGAAATTAAAGTGAGAAATGGCAACTTTCAGAGGGAAGGAGGGAGGAGAAAGGGGAAGTGTGTCACAGTCAATCAGATTTCTGTTCGTAAATACCTTAGTCGTTTGGCTAACAATTGCTAAGGATAATCAATGCCAGATTGCTCCCTACCAGGCTCCTCCATCCATGGGATTTTCCAGGCAACAGTACTGGAGTGGGGTGCCATTGCCTTCTCCGGTAGAAAAATTAAAATAGAAACCCTGCCTGTGCAGATGTGGAAGCTTAGGCTGGTCTGTCCCTCCTCCCCGGGGTTTATACCCTGGTCCTAACAGTATTGCTGAGTCCCCACCCCGCTCCTCCCCAAGCCTTTGCAGGTTTGAGGAGTTATTTATGCAGCTGAATCAAGATGCTGACTTCAGCACCGTCAAACAGCGGCCGGGAGTTGGAGCACCCCGACTGGGTTTGCTGACAGTTTTATAAACCTCAGTAAATGCCAGTGGCTCCTCCCTCTGCCTCAGTGGGGCTTGCAGGTTGGCAGGCAGTGATGAGGCTCACTGAGGGAGGGGCCCACACAAACGAGGACGTGGCTCAGTCCCGGAAACGCTGCTGTCTCTTATCTGTTCACAGAGAGGCTGCCTGATACCTCACGGAGGGGACAGGGGTGACAAGGTCCTGGAGCCTCCACCAGCCTCCTTGGACTGGGAAGACTGTAACCATGATTCTCTAAGCAGAGGGACTCAGAAAAGGTGTGTTGATCAACTGAATAAAGGCTGGAGGATGTGCCAGTGTCTTGCAATACCTTCTCCTCTTTTAAGCATCAGGAGCTCTTATAAATGTGGTGCCCGAATTCCAGCAAGAATGGCAACTTGATAAAGACATCATGCCGAATCTCAGAGAAGCAGAAACATTCGCATCTCTGCTCACATTCCAGCCAGAATGAGCACACGCAAAGATGTGCGTATGTGTGTACACACAGACACACACGCTCACACACGCACTCTCTGGCTAAGATGTTTTGCACGAGGAAGTTGATCCTCCTGAGCAAGTACATCCGTGTAGCTCTCCCCCAGGATAACCTGTAAGACTGAGATCACAGAAGCAGTCATCAGACACACACCTGCCACTCAGTGTGTCGGCATCCGACACAGAGACCTTGCACTAGGTGTGCGCTGCCGTGACTATAACACAATACTTCTCGAGCCGGGGGCTACAGCGCGCACTTTGCCAACATTATCTCCTTTATTCAGTTCACAGAAACACAGCAACTTTTTATGGGTTTGAACCTCTATTTTATTTTTAATCTTTTGTGACAGACACTGTGGCTTAGAAAGCTTCAACAATGGCCAAAGCTAGCAAGTGGCAGGGGTTGCTTGGAGCCCATATCCCATAATTCAAACACGTATGCATCAGCTAGTGATTGCCATGAAGATGCAGCCTAACAAAGCATCCCAAAACACCAGTAATTTATTCTCAGATGTGTGTGGGTGGGCAGGGGTCTTCTGACTTAGCATGAGTGCTGCTGGAGGTGACTCTGCCCCGGGTGACTCCCACCCTTTTCCTAGGACCAGTGACCACAGGACCAATCCATCCATCATGAAGGACTTGGAAATTGTCTCAGACTTTAAACTTTTATTTTATTTTGGGATATAGTCAGTTATCGATGTGGTGGTGGTTTCAGGTGAACAGAGAAGCAACTCAGGGACTTCGCATTTTAATGAAGGATGCAAGAACAAACATGTCTATGTGGGATACATCATGGCGGTAAAATTTCAGGTGCACGGGAAGCAAGGTTGGATGAGGAAGGGCTCCTTTTGAGCATCTTTCAAGTCTTCCAAAGGTCTCAGTGGTACCCAAACCAAAAAAACCATCAGAATCACAGAGGGAGCTTTTAGAATGCAGCTTCCCAGGGCCAGGGCCTTCCTCACTGACTCAGGATTTCTGGGGCTCAGGTGATGGCAGCTGTTGTTTCAGGGACCACCATTTGGGGACCACCATTTGCGAATCACAGATGGACAGCCCCTGCCTCCTTTGACCAAGTATCTCAGGACAAGTTCCACTGCCTGGACCATTGCTCACTCTCTTGACTACTTCCCTCTGTCTCGGGCACCCTTACTTCTTTTTGTCCTGTCTTCAAGTCATTAGCGTTGATGGGAAATTGCAGAATGGAGATGGGAGGGTTTCTGAGTTGTTTCTGAGCATCTAGTCTACCTGTAATCAGTTCAGTTCCCAGAAATCTGACTCTAACACTGGCAGAGCTGAAGTTGCTGCAAGCAACCCACACCATTCTCACAGAGCTGAGTGGGAGAATTTCTGCCAGCTTCCTGTATTTGATAGAAATGAGAGACGCATTCTTCTGGGTTGCCCCTGGTCGTCCATGTGGGTGTTTTACTCAGTATTATTTTTTTCATTAGAAATCTCTCTGAAGTAAAACCACTCCCATATAGTAATTAGCTGGGACTCAGAACAAGTGGCCTTCAGGGAGCTCTGTTTGAATATACTTAGAGATGGTTGGTTTTGCTGAGATTTCTTTCCCTTATCACCTTTTCTGAATGACTAGCAGATGCAGTCTTGTCTTTGGCAGGTTTCTCTTGTAATCACTGCCTCCCTGGGGTTGCCTCCGCCTTGACAAAAGGAGCTCGATGAATATCTGCCTGCAAAGGGCATCTTCTGGGGACTGGCTCCTCGAAGGGACCCTGATGAACAGTGGCAATTATAAAGGCAAAATTAGGAAAAGGGCAAGAGGGCGGTGGACAGAAGGGACCTAAGACACGATAGGAGGGGATTCTCCTGAAGTCACGTGTGTGTCTAAGTGTGTGTGTGAGCACGTGCATGCTGTTTCTATCTCCCCTTCCTCTCCCAGCCCAGCAACTCAACAAACTGCTACATTAGAAAAAACGTAATAAATTCAGAATCCTACAGCCCTTGGTTATCATATCCAGATCCCTAATATTCTTCCTGAATAGCTCAGCATGAACCATTATGGTTACACGTCTTCAACTTACCGGCTTAGTATATAAGGACACGGGTCATAGAAACAGTGCTCCTGAGAAATCCGTAATTCTAATCAACAGAGAGACCTTGCAAACTTGTCAGGGCCAGTAACAGGACATCTGTGCAACAGAATCAGGGCCACATGAAACGCCTGCACCTGGTTACTCTTGGATGGAGAGATCGTGTACTCTCTCTTTCCTTCTTTCTGTCTTTATTTCCAGATTGTTCAAAAAGAACTTCCTCTTGAAGAGGGCTTCCTTTCTACCCCACCTTGTCACACACCCACATCTATGGTGGGGGGTGGGGTGGCGGAGGAGTTGTGTCCTCCTTGTTCCCATAATGCCATATGACAACATTTGCAAAGACATTGTAATTCCCTACTTATTCAACTTGTCTTGCCCATGGAGCTATGAGACTCTTGAGGCCAGAGGCTGTTTTATTTGTCTGTGTCTTTCCAGCAAGCTGGAATCAAGATTGCCAGGAGAAATATCAATAACCTCAGACATGCAGATGACACCACCCTTATGGCAGAAAGTGAAGAAGACATAAAGAGCCTCATGATGAAAGTGAAAGAGGAGAGTGAAAAAGTTGGCTTAAAGCTCAACAGTCAGAAAACGAAGATCATGGCATCTGGTCCCATCACGTCATGGGAAATAGATGGGAAACAGTGGAAACAGTGTCAGACTTTATTTTTTGGGCTCCAAAATCACTGCAGATGGTGATTGCAGCCATGAAATTAAAGACGCTTACTCCTTGGAAGGAAAGTTATGACCAAGCTAGATAGCATATTGAAAAGCAGAGACATTACTTTGCCAACAAAGATCCATCTAGTCAAGGCTATGGTTTTTCCAGTAGTCATGTATGGATGTGAGAGTTGGACTGTGAAGAAAGCTGAGTGCCGAAGAATTACTGCCTTTGAACTGTGGTGTTGGAGAAGACTCTTGAGAGTCCCTTGGACTGCAAGGAGATCCAACAAGTCCATTCTAAAGGAGATCAGTCCTGAGTGTTCATTGGAAGGACTGATGCTAAAGCTGAAGCTCCAGTACTTTGGCCACCTCATGCAAGGAGTTGACTCATTAGAAAATATTCTGATGCTGGGAGGGATTGGGGGCAGGAGAAGAAGGGGACGACAGAGGATGATATGGCTGGATGGCATCACCGACTCGATGGACATGAGTCTGAGTGAACTCCGGGAGTTGGTGATGGACAGGGAGGCCTGGTGTGCTGCGATTCATGGGGTCGAAAAGAGTTAGACACAACTGAGCGACTGAACTGAACTGAACTTCCAGCCACTAGTCCTGTGTCTACTACATGGTATTGCTAAGTATTTGCTGAATGAATGAAAGACCCAGATCAAGAACAGTGGTTGTCTCCAGGTGGTGATTTTTATTTATTTCTCTTTTCTTTTTCTTATTCCAAACATTTTTACAGTGGAAATGGCTTACTTCTACAATCAGATAGAAAGGGTTTCGAATAATTGAGTCTGCCCTTCCTTGTAATTGATCTAAGAGGAGAAAGCATGTTGACTAACTGAAGCAATGAACACATTTTTTTTTGCTCTCTGCCTGTTACATGTTCTACATTTACAGATGTTTGCTGTATAAACAGTCTAATATTTAAAATACTGGAACACTTTTCACCAAATATATTCCCATTCAGAATTTCTTTACATGTCACTCAATGTTAGAGTTGAAAAGTAGCTGTCGAGTGAAACGCTGTATGACCCCGTTTGGCATCCAGTAATTTAAGATACATAGATGGGTGGCTGTAAGGAAGACAGACTTTCTCCGTGAACTGGCATAAGTGTGATTCACTTTTAAAACACGTACACCTACTTGCCTACATCTTATCTAGTCAAGGCTATGGTTTTTCCAGTAGTCATGTATGGATGTGAGAGTTGGACTGTGAAGAAAGCTGAGTGCCGAAGAATTACTGCCTTTGAACTGTGGTGTTGGAGAAGACTCTTGAGAGTCCCTTGGACTGCAAGGAGATCCAACAAGTCCATTCTAAAGGAGATCAGTCCTGAGTGTTCATTGGAAGGACTGATGCTAAAGCTGAAGCTCCAGTACTTTGGCCACCTCATGCAAGGAGTTGACTCATTAGAAAATATTCTGATGCTGGGAGGGATTGGGGGCAGGAGAAGAAGGGGACGACAGAGGATGATATGGCTGGATGGCATCACCGACTCGATGGACATGAGTCTGAGTGAACTCCGGGAGTTGGTGATGGACAGGGAGGCCTGGTGTGCTGCGATTCATGGGGTCGAAAAGAGTTAGACACAACTGAGCGACTGAACTGAACTGAACTTCCAGCCACTAGTCCTGTGTCTACTACATGGTATTGCTAAGTATTTGCTGAATGAATGAAAGACCCAGATCAAGAACAGTGGTTGTCTCCAGGTGGTGATTTTTATTTATTTCTCTTTTCTTTTTCTTATTCCAAACATTTTTACAGTGGAAATGGCTTACTTCTACAATCAGATAGAAAGGGTTTCGAATAATTGAGTCTGCCCTTCCTTGTAATTGATCTAAGAGGAGAAAGCATGTTGACTAACTGAAGCAATGAACACATTTTTTTTTGCTCTCTGCCTGTTACATGTTCTACATTTACAGATGTTTGCTGTATAAACAGTCTAATATTTAAAATACTGGAACACTTTTCACCAAATATATTCCCATTCAGAATTTCTTTACATGTCACTCAATGTTAGAGTTGAAAAGTAGCTGTCGAGTGAAACGCTGTATGACCCCGTTTGGCATCCAGTAATTTAAGATACATAGATGGGTGGCTGTAGGAAGACAGACTTTCTCCGTGAACTGGCATAAGTGTGATTCACTTTTAAAACACGTACACCTACTTGCCTACATCTTAAAGTCCTCTTATTTCCAGCTCATGTAAACCCATTTAGAGAAGTGACCTTTTTCTCTCCTAACAAAGGACAGTCCTAGGAGATGAGCGTTTCAGCGTGCAGAGGAACAAACAGTCTTGACCTGAGGGGCCATCGTCTTACAGATGGAAGGAGGACCAGACTCTGAGTTTGCGGCTGTCTGGTTTAAGTCACTTCCTCAGCCCGAGTAGGAAAATGGGGAGCCACGGGTCTCCAGCTCCTTTCTTGACTTCTTCGATGACATCTGAGAAAGCAAGCAACCCCCACCCCCACTGCGACAGGGAACTGGGGATGATCTTACATCTCGGCCTCAGGCTTCATCATGAGCTGACCTGATGCTTCCAGCCCAGCCATGCGTCCTCCCGTTGGTCATAAATCATCTCTGAACATCCACCCACATTAGGTCACACAGGACACGCCAACCCCACAGTCCTTCCAAATAAGTCACTGGTACAACATGAGCAGTTCCAGCTTTTCCTGGCTTTTTAAGCTGCTCTCCCTGGAGGTAACGGGTATTGAGATTCCCGCTCCTAGAAGTGCTGCTGCTTCACAGCAATACCCAGGCTACAGCAAACCTGGTGCTGGGAAAGATGAGGGGCAGGAGGAGGGGACTGCAGAGGATGCGATGGCTGGACAGCATCATCAGCTCAGTGGACATGGGTTTGAGCAGACTCAAACAGTGAACCACAGGGAAGCCTGGTATGCTAAAGTCCATGGGGTTACACAGGGTCAGACACAACTGAGCAACTGAACAACAGCAACAAGAGTGAAACTGGTTCCTATAGACCCACCCCCCACCACCAGATCACCTAACAGGAGCCCAAATCCTACAGCAGGCTCTTTCTAACACCCTCTTACACTGGGATATCCAGCTCCCCACGGTGTGGTCTCTCTCCCTGAAGCGGGTAATTAACCTTCTCGTCTACGACAGGTGTGTTCCTGGTGGCCTTGACACGTCTTCAGCCTCCAGCGGATGCCTGTGAAGAGGAGCTAAGCACTGTTCTGGGGACGTGGCTGCCTAGCTTTTGTTTACTGACGACCGCATGCCTCGTCCACAACCCCTGGGTATCTCGGGCCGCACGTGCACTCAGTGTCACCGAGAAGCTCCTCCTCTTGGGCTGTTTGTTGTGGTCTCCCTGTTACCTGTATCGAATGGGATCTCCCATATCACCAGCCCCAAATCCTGAATTGCTCAGCAAGGATTTATTGGCCATCTACAGACCAAGCTCTGGGCTAAAGTTTATGGGGGAAAGCTTTGCTTCTGTAAATTTTTCTTTAATTCACCAAACTCTTTGTTTTAATTTTATTATTTTTGGCCGTTCTGGGTCTTTGTGGCTCTGTAGGCTTTTCTCTAGTTGCGCAGAGCAGGGGCTCTCGATCTCTCCAGGTGAGGTGCTCAGACTGCTCACTGAGGTGGCTTCTCTTGTTGAAGCACGGGCTCTAGGGCAAGCTGGCTTTAGTAGCTTCAGTACAAGGGCTCAGCAGCTGTGGTACAGACTTAACTGCTCAGCAGCATGTGGGACCCCATATCAGAGATCAAAAATGTGTCTCCTGCATCCTTTACCACTGAGCAAGCAGGGAAGCCTCACCAAGTTCTTTATATGATGTGGATACAGCACACTTCTTGTGTGCCCTCTGGAAGCTTACACCTGTAGGGAATACAAGACAAGCACACGCTAATGAACGTGTCCATAGCAGAGCTGTGGCATCCATCAACCCTGTCTAATTGTGGAATCAGCAGGATACATTAACAAAGGGGTAATTATTTATTAATGGTTACTTGAAACCTGGGGTTTTCCCACATACTTCAAAACACAAGGGGCCATTTATTTTAAGTGGTTTTAAGATGTTGATAGATTGGATAGTCTTTTACGCTGGCAAAGGCATCAATGCAGGAATGTTAGAGTAACTCCAGAAAGTATATTATCCTGGTACACCCTTAGAACATCCCAAACCATCACCACACGAAGGAAACGTCAAGGGGATAGAAGACCATGTGGGCTCTAAGGCTGGAACACTTGAACAGCTTGTAGAGGAAAAAAAAAAATCACAACAAAAATCTAGCGAATGATAAACACAAGATTTTTACATTCACCGGGCAGTTGCTATGGATCGAGATCAATATATAAAAAAAGGGCCCTGTCAGACTCCAGCACCTCTGGCTTGAATGAAAGATGAGCAGAAGAAATTCGAAACTGAAGCTGATGATCGTTACACTGCCCCAAACACACTACTCACAAGGAAGCTATTTGTTTTCTTTACAGATGACGGGAAATCCAAACAGAATAAAACTACACAGACTATCGCAAGACAAAGTCTTTCTGTGGGCATTTCCAGCTCATTTTGGAAACAAAATGTAATGATGGTCCTGTGAGCAGTCTGTTTTCCTGTGATGTCCAAGGCAATTTTGCAGATTTGAAGGTAACAACCAATTAGAAGATGATTGCAACCCAACCCTTTGGTGGAATAAGCGAAACTTCCAAGTTACCCCCAGCTCATCAGCACAGATAAGTCTTTCCTAGATATTTCTACTTGCTTTGTTTCTCTTGATTCACCTCTCAAGCAGCCCCGGGTGGCTTTTAGCGTATAGTTTGACTACGACACAGTCAACACCGTCTTGAGCCAAACTGAGCTCAAGACACCCTGCGATGAAGCAGCTTTACTTGGGTGTGTCAGACAGATGTGCACCAAGGTCACAGAGCTTCTCGGAAAATAGAACTGAAACTGAGCTCGGGCTGGACCAGCTTTAGCTCAACCACTTCAACACGGCCAGGCCACATCATTTTTCATCTGATTTCCATCTCTCTGCACAGCAACGATCTGAAGAGTTGGCAAGAGAAGATCATAATATGAAGAGCTGGCAGCATAATACGAAGAGCTGGCAACAGAAGATCGTAATAACTCTTTACTGGATAGGGCATCTTAAGTTTTCAAAGTCCTTCTATTTAATAAGGCCATTCAATGTATACTTTGTGTGTGTAACTCTCTCACCCCAAATGCAGCATCAGCATCCAATATATGAAGTGACTTTCTCCTACACCCTTGTCCCCTGATTCCAACACACAGAGGTAACCACTATTAATAGATGTGTATGACTCTTTCTATGCTCAACACTTATCTATTTAAAACAAAATCTGTATCACTTTTGTCATCTTTTTCTGCAACTTGCTCATTTAGGACTCTTGTGGATATCCTTGTGACTCATTAATTGCAGGTATGCCATCTTCGTAAAGGGGCTTTCCTGGTGGCTCAGTGGTAAAGAATCTGCCTGCAATGCAGGAGACCTAGGTTCGAGCCCTGGGTTGGGAAAATCCGCTGGAGAAGGAAATGGCAACCCACTCCAGTATTCTTGCCTGGAAAATCCCATGGACAGAGGAGCCCGGCAGGCTACAGCCCATGGGGTTGCAAAGAGTCAGATATGACTTAGAGACTGAAAAACATCATCTTAAAGGCTATAGAGTGTTCCACTGGATGAAAGTATCCTCATTTATCCATGAATTCCCCTCATTCCTTCCATTGACAGACAATGTGGCAATGAAAAAAAAAAACTACAATGTCCTGGCAAGCTTGTTAACTTTTTTTTTTTTAATCCTCAAGCCACTAAGATAATGTGCGTGGTTTCATGTCTCTAAGGCTTTTGCCTTCTCCTGAATATAGCCTCATGAAACCCCCTTGTTAATAAGTATCCCATCTTCTTCCTTCCTTTTTCCTCCAATACACACATCTAAGCTCCCCACTGACCCTTCTGCACCAGGATTTGGTCTTCCCTGCCTTCTGTAATACTTGCCAACCCGGTATTCCTGGCAGAATTCACGTGTATCCTGTTCAGATTCTTCCAACTCATTGATAAAGATTTTTAATAAACTCAGTGCTCACAGTAACCCCTGGGGCATCCGCTAAACACTCTCCAGCAACTAGATCTGCTGCCGCTTACATATCAGTTCCATTACCTATGGTTTCTGGCTTTGGAGCCAGGATTCAGTCTGCACCGGATCCTCCTATTCCAGCCAATTTGAACTTGTTTTGCAAGTCAAGTTTCATGAGACATTTTTATCAAGTGCTTTAGTAAGGTCCAAATAAGTAACAGCTGCTGCGTTCTACTTAACCATTCATTCAGGTGGGGTGTGTGTGTGTGTGTGTGTGTGTGTGTGTGTGTGTGTGTTCACATATACATTTCTTTTCAAGAAACGAACTATTAAGTGTGTCTGGCAGTATTGGTTCCTAAGAAAACCACACAGCTATTGGCCCTGGGTTTCATTATTATTCCCTGGCTTGATGCTAACTAGTTTCCATCAGTTAGGATTTTCTCCCTCCTCCGAATAGATGTCTTCTGCTATAAACAATTATTTTAGCCAAACAATGAGCTTGAGCTTACAGAACTCTATTTCACAAGACTGCCTCTTCCTTCCGCTGAGGACCCTAGGGCTTTGCTCTGCTCCCAGCTGCTTCTAATCACAGCTGATTCCTTCACCCAGGCTCCAAGGGCTGGCCCCACTACTCCCATTGAACAAGATGATTCAGGGTGCTAGAGATTCAAAGCCTCTCCACTTTCCAACAGCTCACACTGGATTCCCCAGGGTAAAGTTACCTGCTTTACATGCAACTCACAGTCTCCTCTGCCCATCTCTCTTGATATCCTGTGGGTCAGTATTTTCCAGAGGAGGACTGATTCCCTATATGATAAAGTCTCCCTCCTTAACCAGATTGCAGTCAGGCCCCTCAGGGGCTTTTCCCAAATATGCCTCATCCCTTTTAGACCTGTGTGGCCCACCTTGAGCTGGAATCTGGACAAATCAGTTCATGGAGAATCCTCCACCCTCCATGTCTGACCATATTGATCAGACATCTCATCACCCTGGGCTGCCTTCAGCAAGAATGTTGTTGTCTGTTTAGCCAGCATAACCCTGCCACTTACCCCTGATGTCTCTTCTTAATAATTTTCCATCCTGACCCCTACACTGCTCCTTGGCTATAAATCCCCAACTGTCCTTGTTGAACTTGGACTCGAGCCCATGTCTGTACTGAGGTCTGTTTTCCTCTGTGGTCATAGTTCCTGGGTAAAATCTGTTTCTACTGTTTTAACTACCATCCAGCTCTGTTCCTTTGTCATGCCTTCTTGTCAACCTCAGAAGAAGACCTGGAGGTGGAGGTGATTTGTGTAAAATCCTCAGGATCTTGAGATGCTGCCAGGACAGGTTCATGCCAGCCTGGAGGCTTCATGGAGAAGTGGTGCTGAGGGGGGTGCTGAGGGGGGACAAGAGGAAGGGAACAGAGGCTGGAAAGAATATTCCAGAATGAAGGTAACTCATACTAGTAGTGACTTGTGGAAGCTAGAGGGAGAAAAATTGGAATAATAGAGAGATTGTACACTGCTATGGAAAACAGTATGGAGATTCCTCAAAAAACTAAAAATAGAATTGCCATATGATCTGGCAATCCCACTTTTGAGCATGTATCTGGACAAAACTCAACAATTTGAAAAGATAAATGCACCTCAATATTCATAGCAGCACTATTTACAATAGCCAAGATATAGAAGCAACCTAAGTGTCCATCAGCAATGAATGGATAAAGCAGATGTGAAAGAAAGTAAAAGTCATTCAGTCGTGTCTCTTTGCAACCCACGGACTATACAATCCATGGAATTCTCCATGCCAGAATACTGGAGTGGGTAGCCTTTCCCTTCTCCAGGGGATCTTTGCAACCCAGGGATCAAACCCAGGTCTCCCGCATTGCAGGCAGATGCTCTACCAGCTGAGCCCCAGGGAAGCTCAAGTAGGTGTGGTGTATATATTTATGTGCTGTCCTCTGCTTAGTTGCTCAGTCGTGTCCGACTCTTTGCAACCCCACGGACTGCAGCTCACTAGTCTCCTCTATCCGTGGGGATTCTCCAAGCAAGGATACTGGAGTGGGTTGCCATGCCCTCCTCCAAGGGATCTTCCCAACCCACGGATCAAACCCAGGTCTCTTGCATTGCAGGCAGATTCTTTACCATCAGCCATAAAAAGAATAAAATAATGTCACTTTCAGCAACATGATCCACCCAGCAGTGATCACACTAAGTGAAGTAAGCCAGAAAAAGAAAGACAAATACTATATGATATCACTTGTATGTGAAATCTAAAATGTAACACGAATGAACTTATTCATGAAGCAGAAATAGATTCACAGACATAGAGACAGACTTGTGGTTGCCACAAGGG
The DNA here is from genome assembly GCA_006408695.1 of Aepyceros melampus. NCBI lineage: Eukaryota > Metazoa > Chordata > Mammalia > Artiodactyla > Bovidae > Aepyceros > Aepyceros melampus. The sequence continues at coordinate 119,273 of SJXQ01003728.1, read as the reverse complement.
GAGGGGGATGGGGAGGGATAATTTGGGAGTTTGGGATTAGCAGATGCAAACTACTATACTTTTCTCTCTCTCTTTAGTCGCTAAGTGATGTTGGACTCTTGCGACCCCATGGACTGGAACCTGCCAGGCTCCTCTGACCATGGGCTTCTCCAGGCAAGAATACTGGAGTGGGTTGCCATTTCCTTCTCCAAATTCCAACTATAAATATCGTATTTAGGATTGATAAATAAAAAGGTCCTATTGTATATCACAGGGAGCTATATTCAATATCCTGTGATGGACTATAAAGGAAAAATATGAAAATGAATGTATATATGTATAATTGAGCCACTTTGCTATGCAGGAGAAATTAATACAACATTATAAATCAACTATACTTCAGTAAAATAAATTAAAAAAATAAAGATTGCTTGAAGGTAAACACACAAATGTCAAGAGCTTCAGAGAAATGAAGATCTGCTAAGAACAGTCTGTGCTGGCTACAGGGAGTCTCTGATCTGAAAGACAGAGGTGCTCTGAGCAGGGGAAGTTGGTAAGCTTCTTTCTCTCCACCCATCCTACCCACCAAGCTTACAGGAGATGGGAGACACCCAACTACCACCTACGGAGGATGAGAGTCTGGGAGCTTAGAGAAGACAGGCTGCCTCTCCCAGTTTCACTTCCTGTCTTTCCACAAGGGTGACTTGGAGGAAACAGGCTCAAGGGGTCAACCTGTCTGCGTTCTGCTATGCTTTCAGTTCCTAGAGTCACAAGGTTAGTTTCCTGACTCATTTCTGACACAGCAGTGAGGACATCGTGTCCTTCACAAACACATTCAAAAATAGACCCCGACACTCAGGAGTTGGGTCCTTCTCAGTTCTAAAGTCCGTTCTCCAAAACCGTGGAGACACTGTCATTACTCAAACGGGTAGCTTCCGACAGACAATTGTTCTTATGCAGAAGTGACATTGACATTAATGACATTATGACACTGACATTAATCTGTGACTGTCTAAGGGAAGAATTCATAATACATTTGATGGTTGGCAGTCAGCACTTCCATTCCACTTTTCTGGTTCAATGTAAAATGAGGATCATGAAATTCTATGTGATAGTGTAACTAATACTATTAGAGTCGTTAGAAAGATTGCCGGGAGAAATATCAATAACCTCAGATATGCAGATGACACCACCCTTATGGCAGAAAGTGAAGAGGAACTAAAGAACCTCTTGATGAAAGTGAAAGAGTGGAGTGAAAAAGTTGGCTTAAAGCTCAACATTCAGAAAATGAAGATCATGGCATCTGGTCTCACCACTTCATGACAAATAGATGGGGAAACAGTGGAAACAGTGGCTGACTTTATTTTTCTGGGCTCCAAAATCACTGCAGATGGTGACTGCAGCCATGAAATTAAAAGATGCTTACTCCTTGGAAAGAAAGTTATGACCAACCTAGATAGCATATTCAAAAGCAGAGACATTACTTTGCTAAGATCCGTCTAGTCAAGGCTATGGTTTTTCCAGTGGTCAGGTATGGATGTGAGAGTTGGACTATAAAGAAAGCTGAGCGCCGAAAAATTGATGCTTTTGAACTGTGGTGTTGGAGAAGACTCTTGAGAGTCCCTTGGACTGCAAGGAGATCCAACCAGTCCATCCTAAAGGAGATCAGCCCTGGGTGTTCATTGGAAGGACTGATGTTGAAGCTGAAACTCCAATACTTGGCCACCTGATGTGAAGAGCTGACTCATTGGAAAAGACCCTGATGCTGGGAAATATTGAGGGCAGGAGGAGAAGGGGATGACAGAGGATGAGATGGTTGGATGGCATCACCAACTCAATGGACATGGGTTTGGGTAGACTCCGGGAGTTGGTGATGGACAGGGTGGCCTCGGGTGCTGCTTCATGGGGTCGCAAACAGTAGGACACAACTGAGCGACTGAACTGAACTGACATCTTGACACTGAAGATGCTTCACTCAAACACTGCCCTCTCAGGTATCAGCTTCTAATTTTTAAGTCAAAAGCAGCATGTCAGGCTCCGTGCTAGGCTGTAGGAACACTCCCTTTGGGGTGCCATCTGCCTTGAATCGACCTCTCCTCTGGGTTTGACTCACCTTATCTCCTTCTTACTTTCCTTTCTGCACTCACCTCACCTTTCACATCTACTAGCATCACCTCCCTGATGAAAAAATAAGAAAGAGTTAACAGACCGAGGAAGGAAAAACCTGGCTGGCCATTCATCAGGCTGTTATAACAGACACAACCAGCTGCAAAGTTGACAGGAAACAGAATTTTTCCCAAGGACATACTGCAACTTGAATGAGTCATTACAACCCCTTCTTGGAGTGACTCACTAAGACACTTTGTGCTCTAAGATCATGGACAGACAGAGCCTCCCTCTGTTGCAAATCATATCAGGAAGAGTAAAGCCTCCCACTTTGGCCTGGCAAGCCTGGTTATTCTTGGATTCAGAGAAGCAGTGGCTACTTACCAGCCAGGTGCGGGACTTCAGATAAAAGGTTTCCAGGCGCCAAGCTCTGTATCTACCTTTTTATTGTTTTCAAAGAAACACTTTTCAGTCTAGACCTGATGTTGGTCTATGCACAACACTATCTTGACATCAAAACACTACTTCATTCAAATTGCACTGAGACTCCTCCATTCCCCAGAGTCCTAAATGCCTCTATTTTCTTTTTTTTTTAATTTGGCAAAACGCCCTCTAAGGTAACCTGCTGGCTCATTGCCTCAGATCAATAAACCTGGATGTATCAGGCTATCAACTTTTTTCTGGTGATCTTAAGCTCACTCTGCTAGGATGATGAACACCTAATGTTCATTCTGCCACAAAAAGAACGAGTTTCCCCAATGGCTGGCAGAACAACTAAAAGGTCCATCACCTATACTTATGTATGGTTCTATTTTGTCCAAAATATTTAGAAGCTAGACCTTCTAGCTTCAAGAGGGATACAGTACATGAAATGGGATATTTGAATTATATAAATCTCATACTCAGGGATTCAACAGAAGTCAATGCTTTCATGTAAATTTGGAAATAAGTACCTTATACCAAGGATCACAAGAATTTTCTGCAAAGGGGCAAGTATAAATACCCAAAGCTTGATCACAATTATTTCACTCTGATGTACAGCACATAGTGGCTGTAGACAAAAGTATAAATGAATGAGCATGGATGTGTTTCAATAAAACAAGCCATGGTCCTATTTGGGCTCAAGAGCTATAGCCCTCTGACCCGTGTGCCCTACACCATGATGATAACATAGAATCCCTGTTGGTGAATTTGCTAACTGTATTCTCCATTGAGATGTAAGTCAAGTATTACTTGGCAGCCTAGAGGGGGAACACTGAGATCTGATGGACTTTGGGAGTCCCCTGAAAAAGGTGTATTCCTGATCAATGGTAATGATGAAGGACTGTAAGAATTAATGAGTATCTGGTACAGATATTATGTGTTATACTTCACATAGAATGGCAAATCCTCATAGTACAACCTGGTAGGTATTTCAACCCTCATTTTATATGTAAGGACATCTGAAGTCTAGAATAACTACGCATCTTTCCTAGAGTCATTAAACTATTAAATGGAGGCATCATGTGCCCTGTAAGTACAACTGGTTGGTTGGTGTTTAGTTGCTAAATCGTGTCTGACTCTTTTGCGACCCCACGGACTGTAACCCGCCATACTACTCTGTCTAAAGAATTTTCCAGGGAAGAATAACAGAGTTTGTTGCTATTTCCTTCTCCAAGGGTCTTCCTGACCCAGGGATCGAACCTTGGTTTCCTGCAATGGCAAGCAGGTTTTTCCCCACCAAGCCCCCAGGGAAGCCTGGTGAGCACACCTTCAGTTCAGTTCAGTTTAGTCGCTCAGTCGTGTCCAACTCTTTGCGACACCATGAATTGCAGCACGCCAGGCCTCCCTGTCCATCCCAACTCCCAGAGTTCACCCAAACTCATGTGCATCGAGTTGGTGATGTCATCCAGTCATCTCATCCTATGTCGTCCCTTTCTCCTCCTGCCCACAATCTCTCCCAGCATCAGGGTCTTTTCCAATGAGTCAGCTCTTCGCATGAAGTGGCCAAAGTATTGGAGTTTCAGTCTCAGCATTAGTACTTCCAATGAACACCCAGGACTGATCTCCTTTAGTATGGACTGGTTGGATCTCCTTGCAGTCCAAGGGACTCTCAAGAATCTTCTCCAGCACCACCTTAGGAAGATACTAATCTTCTTGGGGGTGGGATAGCAAAGGTCCCTAAAGAAGAATTAAAAAGTTAAGGTCCATGGTAAATGAACATCTTCAGGTTAGAAGAAACCTCTAACTCTTTTAATTAAAAATTCAGCCTTTGGGGGAACAACCACACTTGAGCCATTTGGAGCCCATTGGAGCTTGAAGAGGGCAGGTAAGTGAGACAAATATGGAACTATACCTAGTATTTTAAACCAATAAGGGAAGGATTACTAAATAAACTCTCTGGGAGTGGAAATAACAATTGAGGAGGAAGATAATAAAGACTTGCAGTGCAACAAAAAGCACAGAGACATTAAAGATTAAATGTAAATAGTATTTTAAAATAAAAGTAAAAAGAGATGAATATGTATAAGATTACTCTATTTCTAAAGCCTTTTATTATTCCTCAACTATTATACATATATTGATTATATATTAAAATGCTAGCTGCAGATTTATGGCATTACCGTAATTTCTCAAGTATGACAGCATATATATTAGTTATATATTATTTTTAAATGTTAGCTGCAGATTACTTTGAGCTCAAAGAGTGAAAACTTGCCACCAATGAGAATTTTTTTTAATGTAATATGCTCAATTCTTTGAAAGATTTTCAAGTACAATTTGGAATAATATATGTATCACTTGGACTCAACGTGTTTTAAAATGATTACTTTGAAAGAGAAGGCAATTATTCAAATGTATAAATGTTAGTAATGCTATTTTTAAAATTAATTACAAAATAGTTTACACAAATCTGTCTGCTTAATATATACAGAAACCACTGTTTCTCTATTTCAGTGTTTGTTGATTGCTCAAGCTACTGTTACTTTAAGTACTATGGCCTCATCAAATAATTCTACAGTGTTAAAAAACTGCTTCTTAATTTAGATGAGATTGTTCTAAAAGAAATCTAAATGACATTCACTTAATGGAAACCCTATTCCATGCCCTAGTTATAACAAAACCTCATTTAGAATTTTCAAGATAGAGGTAAGTTCTTGTTAATTTCATTTCTCATTAAATACAGCTATCTTAAAAATACTTTTGGATTAGCTTTTACTATTGAAACATTTAAAGAAATATATTATTCTAGCTCTCTAACTTAATCATTGGGAAAAATGGAAATCATTATATGTTATATTTGTTCATTTAGGGCCCTCTGACATTGGGCACATAGTAAGCATTCAAGAGTGATGGTTGAATGAAAAAGTAAGTGGATTAATTTTCCAACATTAATTGTAAACAATCATTTGCACTGACTAGTGTTTTGAATAAGGATATGAAATAGAACAGTACTGAATGGCTAGCTTGCCTTTAGTGCATTTCAATAAAATCTATTTTTTAGGTAACTTTATCTGAGCATTTCATTTTTTTCTTCTCCTACAAGTTAAAAGCAGAGAACTTCAGTTAAATTGAAATACTAACTTTTTCTTCACTTCCATTAATTAATGCCTTAAAGTATTTAACTCATTTTTCTACATTCTAGTCTAAACCAATTAAATAATTCCAGCAGAGAACAAAATTTTTTCTTCAACTGGAAGTGTCTGAAATAATAGATGTGAAAATACCTAGAAAAGTTTAATAATGGTATAACCACAAAGATATTGTTCAAAATATTATTAAAACTAATACTTAACCATTACTGGGTATTTAAGAAGTCCCAGGTATCGAGCTAACTGTTTTACATACAATATCTTATTTAATCCTCAAAAATACCCTCTGAGATAAATACTATTAGCATCACCGTAAAGAACGCTGGGATTAAAATTAAAGACTTGAGAGTCTCTGAATCATGAACACAAGGCTATTGGAATGAATGATCAGTTTATTACTGTATGTTTATTTCTTTATATCCTCATCCAGGGATGGAACCTGCCTCTCCTGTGTCTCCTATATTGCAGGCAGATTCTTTACCCGCTGAGACATTGGGGAAGCCCTTCAGTGCTCCAAGATCAATCCAATGGGAGAAATATAATACTAAGAGCCACTACTTTATCTAGATAATTTCCTATAGATGTTATAATTCAACAACCATTGGCCCGTTAAACCACAAAACTAAGTGGATCAAAATCCATGTTTAAGACAATCCAAGCTTTCATAAAAAGTTGCTGGTGAAGAAAAATGGAAATCCCCTTGGGCTTTAGTACATGGTGGTGCGTGTGTTTTCACTTACATAGATTCAAATATCAAAACTAAAAATACAAGAAAGCAGAGGATGTGCAAAACATCCCCAGCCAACTGTTTCCTGACTGCTGACAGTAGGAGGGAAAGGACTCCTGGTGAAATAATTTCTTGTTTGTTCAACAAAATAGCTCTTGATTCTGTGAAGAGCAAAATAACATCCTCTTTCTATTGCAACATAATTGATCCAACAAAGAGGTGTGTATTTGCACATTCCTTCTCAGGGTCAACTGAACAAATTTCACAATCTCAAGAATGAAAAGGCAAGTAAGTTACTGAGATTAAGGAGCTCTTACACAATCTATGTTGATTTAACATTTGAAATCTTATTATGTTTTGTTATTTCATCTGCTTATTACCATTATATTAATTTTGAAGGAGGCTGTCATATTCTATTTTAACTCAATATATCACAATAAAATGATTAAACATCTTACACTTAGCAATTAACAATAGACTTTGATCTTTTCCAAAAATCATTCAGAAACTGCCAGTATAATGATAACACACACTTGACTGCTTTTAAATAGGAAAAGGCCTTGAAAGAGAAAAAAGAGGAAGAGAGACAGAAAGGAACTTCTGTTTTAAATTAAAATGAAAACTGGATTTCTGAGGGCATGTGAACATTAATTTTAAAAAGACCTGAATTCCTTATCAGGCAGCATTATTGGAGCCACTGACCTGTATTGAAAAGGAAAAGAAGAAAATTAACACACATTTGGGTGCTTTGGAATTAAGAGATTGGTTTGATAGCCTAGACATGCTGCACTCATTTACTTTTGTCTGCTAAATAGCTAGATAAAACTAAATAGAGTGAGCCTTTTGGTAATCTTAACTCCTTAGACTACCATATACACATAAATGTGTTATCACATTAGACGAATATTTCTTATTACGCCTCTGTGTCTGGCATTGTACAGCTGATGAGAACACTTTGCTTGTTCTCCAGAGAAAGCTGAATCTTAAAAGCCAGGTGGGTGCATTAGAGTCTGTTTCTCTGAAATCCAGGAAATTGTGCCTTGATCTGGTTTTCTTCAGTTGGTTAAGTTCCACCAAGCACTATGTTCAATACCACAAGTGATGGTAGATTCAAATACTGGGAAGACAATTGTCATTACAATGACAGTCAATTTCTTTCTAAACATACCCAGTTTCAAATTCGGGTATGCAGTTTATTAGCTATTTAAGTATGGGAAAACTTTGTAACCTCTTTGAAACTGTTTTATCTTTGCTTTAGGAATAGTAAACCGATTCTACATGGAACAGGGATGTTGGGCAGGCTAAAATATGTGTATGGCTAGAATATATGTTAGATAAGTGATTATATATATATAAACACATATAGTTGGTTAAGTTCCACCAAGCACTATGTTCAATACCACAAGTGATGGTAGATTCAAATACTGGGAAGACAATTGTCATTACAATGACAGTCAATTTCTTTCTAAACATACCCAGTTTCAAATTCGGGTATGCAGTTTATTAGCTATTTAAGTATGGGAAAACTTTGTAACCTCTTTGAAACTTTTATCTTTGCTTTAGGAATAGTAAACCGATTCTACATGGAACAGGGATGTTGGGCAGGCTAAAATATGTGTATGGCTAGAATATATGTTAGATAAATGATTATATATATATAAACACATATTTATAATATAAGATATATAGAAGAGTTTAATGTGTCTGGCATAAGTCAAATTCAGTAAGTAGTAGTCACTAGTAGTAGTAATATAAGGCAATATTATAGAGATGAATAGTTTGAGTTCTTAAATGAAACAAACCTGATTTTAAATCCTGACCAAACTAGCTATTGTTTTTATAGCCATAGACAAAATCATGTAACCATTCTTTCCATCAGTTCTCTCCCATAAAATAGAGGAAACAATCCCTGCCAATCAGAATTTTATATGGACTAATTAAATCATATTCATAAAGGGTTTTTCATAAAGCCATCACCTAATAACTTTTAAAGATACAGCTACAGATCCTAAATTGAATAATTTTATCATTTGTTACATATCAGTGACTCCCTGACATGAAATGGATGTTCAGTGTATGTTTGCTAAATGGTCCTTTAATTGACAGATGTCTCATAGATAAGATATGAGGCATCATCACTCAACTCCCTTTTTTCTGAATGTTTACTAAATAGCTTCAGTCGTGTCTGACTCTTTGTGATTCTATGGGCAGAAGCCCATCAGGCTCCTCTGTCCATGGGATTCTCCAGGCAAGAATACTAGAGTGGGTTGCCATGCTCTCCTCTAGGGGATCTTCCTGACCCAGGGATCAAACCCGAGTTTCTTATGTCTCCTGCATTGGCAGGCTGCTTCTTTATCTCTAGTGCCTCCTAAGAAGCCCTTGTTTTCTGTATATCAGATAAGAAAATTTAATTTACATCTGACTCTATATTTTAATTGATGTGTTGTAGCCTTAGATTTGAATGCAGACAATAAACTGCAACAACTGAACCTGGGATATTTTCAAGTTACCCTAACAACTATTAAGATTAGCTTTCTGGAAAAATCCTAAAATGTAAGAAGAAATGAAATGAGAATACTAATGTGGAATTGAGACATACCATCAGTGGGATGCTGGGCAAACAGTTACCTCTCTGAGTCAATTTTCTCATCTATATGTGGAAACAATTGATTCTAGGTTACTTTCAGTATCTAAAAGCACGCCCATGTTAATGGTCATGAGTACCACTCACCTCTCCTTTACTTTAGAATTATAGCTTTTGGACTACATCTGTAATTCATCTCAAATTAACTTTTAAGTATGGTATGAGGTAGGGATTGAGGTTAATTTTTGTTTCATCACGATTACCCTGTTATTCTGGCATCATTTACTAAAAGGCTTTTCCTTTCTACATTGATCTGTCTTGGTATGTTTGCTGAAAATCAAGACCATTTATTTCTGTGTTTATTTCTTGACTCTCTGTTATGTTCTTTTGTTTAAGTTTTCTCTTATGTCAATACCATGCCATCTTGATTATAGTACTCTTTGTATTTAAGTCTTGAAATCAGGTACTGTGAGTTTTTCAAAATATTGTTTTATTTAAAGATTTCTCTGACTATTCTATATCCTATGAATTTCTATCTACAGTTTTGAATCAACTTGTCAACTTCTACTAAAAAGTCTGTTGGGATTTTCATTTTGATTTTATAAATGCTATGGATCAATCTAGAGAAAACAGACTTCTTGAAAGTATGTAGTCTCCTGATTCAAAACATTCATTTCTTTAGGTCTTCTTTTATTTTTTCTCAGCAGTATTTTGTAGTCCTCTACAAAGAGAGTTAATGTTTGTTTTGTTGTAATTATTTCTAAATGTTCTATGTTTTGATGCTATTATAAATGGATCTTTCTTAATTTCACCTTTTAATTTTGCTACTAATATATAGAAATTCATTTGAGTTTTATGTATTTTTCTTGAATCTTACAAACTTACACTATTATCTAATTAGTTCTTTATTTTTAGATTCCTACATAAACAATCTCGTTGCCTTAAAGTAAAGACAGTTCTAAATACTTCAACCTTTGTAATCTTTATGATTTCACTTTTTATCTTACGCTCTTGCACTGGCTAGGACCTCTAGTGCCAGATTAAGTAGAAATCATGAGAGCAGATATCCTGTCTAGTTCCTGATCTTAGGGAGAAGCACTCAATTTTTCACCATAAAGTATAATGATGGCTGTTATTTGGTTTTGTTATAGATCCCTTCATTAGACTGAGAAAAATTCCTTTTTACTCCTATATTGAGATGATTGAGAAATTTTGAAATATTGAGAATTTTTTTTCATAAATAGATGCTGAACTTTGACTAATGGTCTTCTTGCATTTACCAATACCATCCTATGGTTTGCTCTATTTTTCTATTAATGTTGTAAATTAAACTGATAGATTCATAAGTGGGAGCTCAGTTGTGCATTCACGGGCTAAAGCTCACTTAGTCATGGGAAATTATTCTTTTCATATATTTTTGTGTTCAACTGCCAATATTTCATCAAGGATTTTCACATCTACATTAATGAGACATTATTCTATTATTCCATTTCTTATATTATCTTTGTCAGGTTTCATTACTGGGTTTATGCTGCCTTAAAAATAAAAAGGAAATTGTTATTTATGCTTTTTCTAAATGAGTTTATACAAAATAATACTATTACTTCCTGAAATATTTGATAGAACTTAACATTGAAACCATCTGGGCTTGAGATATTCTTTTGGCAAGTTTTAAAATGAATTATCTTTATTTTTTGTAATTTATATATTTTAATTGGAGGCTAATTACTTTACAATATTGTAGCGGTTTTTGCTATACATTCAGATGAATCAGCCATGGGTGTACAGGTGTCCCCCATCCTGAACCCCTCCACCACCCGCCCCATCCCATCCTTCAGGGTCATCCCAGTGCACTGGACCTGAGTACCCTGTCTCGTGCATCAAACCTGGACTGGCGATCTATTTCACATATGGTAATATACATGTTTCAATGCTATTCTCTCAAATCATCCCACCCTTGCCTTCTCCCACAGAGTCCAAAAGTCTGTTCTTTTGTCTCTTCTACTGTCTCACATATAGGGTCATCGTTACCATCTTTCTAAATTCCATATATACACATTCGTGTACTGTATTGGTGTTTGTCTTCCTGACTTACTTCACTCTGTAACATAGGCTCCAGTTTCATACACCTCATTAGAACTGATTCAAATGCATTCTTTTAATGGCTTAGTAATATTCCATTGTGTATATGTACCACAGCTCTCTTATCCATTTGTCTGCCAATGGACATCTATGTTACTTCCATGTCCTAGCTATTGTAAACAGTGCTATGATGAACATTGGGGTACATGTGTCTCTTTCAATTCTGGTTTCCTCGGTGTGTATGCCCAGCAGTGGGATTGCTGGGTCATAAGGCAGTTCTATTTCCAGTTTTTTAAGGAATCTCCACACTGTTCTCCATAGTGGCTGTACTACTTTGCATTCCCATCAACAGTGTAAGAGGGTTCCCTCTTCTCTGCACCCTCTCTAGGATTTATTATTTGTAGACTTTTTGATAGCAGCCATTCAGACTGGTGTGAGATGGTACCTCACTGTGGTTTTGATTTGCATTTCTCTGATAATGAGTGATGTTGAGCATCTCATGTGTTTGTTAGCCATCTGTATGTCTTCTTTGGAGAAACATCTGTTTAGTTCTTTGGCCCATTTTTTCATTGGATAGTTTATTTTTCTGGTATTGAGCTGTATATTTTTCAGATTAATTCTTTGTCAGTTGCTTCACTTACTATTATTTTCTCCCATTCTGAAGGCTGTCTTTTCACCTTGTTTATTGTTTCATTCATTGTGCAGAAGCTTTTAAGTTTAATTAGGTCTCATTTGCTTGTTTTTGCTTTCATTTCCATTACTCTGGAAGGTGGGTCATAGAGGATACCACTGTGATTTAAGTCAGAGTGTTCTGCCTATGTGTTCCTCTAGGAGTTTTATAGTTTCTGGTCTTACATTTAGATCTTTAATCCATTTTGAGTTTATTTTTGTGGATAGTGTTAGAAAGTGTTCATTTCATTCTTTTACAAGTGGTTGACCAGTTTTCCCAGCACCACTTGTTAAAGGGATTGTCTTTCTTCAATTGTATATTCTTGTCTTCTTTGTCAAAGATAAGGTGTCCATAGGTGCGGCAACTCTGGGAATACTGATTGGGGTGACAATGGCTTTTTCAAAATCCTCAGAGGACAGGACCACTGTGAAATCGAGTCGGAAATTGTGGCTGGAATGCCATGCACTCATCAGTACTAGAAGATCTGATCTGCCTGGGGGTCTGTCTGCTGGCCCAGGGCCAGTTTTCCCCTAAATACAGCCACATGGACTGGGGATGAGGGAGCTGGGATGTCTTTCATTTTTTGAATTATGATAAGATATAAGGGTTTTTAGGAGAAGGCAATGG